>JABEVN020000203.1:0-52477 GCA_013146195.2 Codonopsis lanceolata | reverse complement strand
GCCTTCTGCTTCATTTGACCTTTTTGACTCTTAAGGGGTCTCTCGGTTTGTCTCTCACTTGCGTTTAGTGTCTTTGAGACTCATGTGATGTTAACTTGAATCTAGACCTTGTATCCTAGTCTTAAACATGTTTAAGAATGTTCATTCATGCTTGTTGTATCTTTGTTTAACTTCGTCATTGATTCGTTTGATGTTCGTTCTGATTTGGCGCCCTTCATTCCTCCTTGTTTCGGTGATGTTCGGACTTGTTCGATTGTGTTTTGAGTGTTGATTTACCCCCTTGAATTGCTTGGTTGTTTGGGGTTCATTCTAGGCCAAATTTGAAGGCTTTCCAATCTGGAGACCTTGCCCTCGCCAAGGTGGTTTGAGCTTGCCGCTTGGGGAAAGCGAGTTAAAGAGACCTTTCCTCTTAAGGTAGAGATGACCTTGCGACCGCCAAGATCATCGGATCCTCAGATTCTGGATTTTGAATCATGTCGAGATTGTCCCTCACATGACCAGGCCCCGACTTGACCCTTGACCCTTTTAAGCCTATTTTGAGCCCTTGGATGTGTTTTAATCAAGGGGTACTACACCCACCAATTAAAAGCCACATAATTCTATTCTTGGATTGACTCTTTTAGGAGTTCATCATCCACTAACCTCAGTGATCGACCATTTTTCCCCTCATTTCACCATTGTTGAAATGGGTTCTTAGAGAGAGAAGCTTGGGAGCTCTACCTTGGTTTGCTTGATTCTTGGGAGCTCGTCCATGTTTTCAATCGAGACCACCGAGATCGAAGCTCTTCTCCTCTAGTTTAATAATCTCTGGTTTGTTTTAGCATGCAACAATTGGATTTCGAACAAAGGTAAGCTATTGATTCCCCACCAGGATGTATGCTAGCTAGAAATGCCATGCTATTCCCTTCTTTCATGTCTCTCATACCTTTGCCATGTTAATATTCTATTTTAGGATGAGTTGAGATTTTGGGAATTTTGAATGACATGTTAAATCTTGTTGTTTTGGTCCTAAGCCTAGAATTAAAAGTGTTCTATGCCTCATTTAGAATAACTATTGTTCTTGGACCATTGACTTTTGACAACCTTTAAAGATTATGATTCTAGGGTTCCATAAATTATGAATTGTTCATCTTGTTGTTTTGGTCCTAAGCCTAGAATTAAAATGTTCTATGCCTCATTTAGAATAACTATTGTTCTTGGACCATTGACTTTTGATAACCTTTTAAAGATTATGATTTTAGGGTTCCATAAATTATGAATTGTTCATCTTGTTGTTTTTGGTCCTAAGCCTAGAATTAAATGTGTTCTATGCCCCATTTGGAATAATTATTGTTCTTGGACTATTGACTTTTGATAACTTTTAGAAATTATGATTCTAAGGTTCATAAATTATGAATTGATGATAATTCTTGACTATGGTTATTATTTGGATTAATGGCCTAGTCTATCCTATCGAGAACTTAGAAAAGGGTTTAGAATGCACTTAGCGTTTAAACTCTATTGGATGAATTTATAGAGGCGACTCAACGGAGTCTATTTTAGTGAGCCATTGAACAATACCGGCTCAATGATCAATCCCTACGACGTTCTAAATGCGTTTCACTAAGAATAATAATTCTAGACTCTTGAATTGGATTGATTACCATGCTTGATTTAAATGTCATATAATAGAATGCCTATTTGACATGTTGAGTTCGCTCTTGTCGAACTCAATCCTACTTGATTTATTGATGAGAATAATTACTTGTCATGAGCGAGATCGCTCTTGTCGACCTCGTTCTCTACTTGGAATTTGTTAAGTAAACACTACTTGGCATTTGCATGAGTCGGTGGCATACCCGTCTTTGTTCACACACGCCTCCACTTGTGGCCACGGTGGGGAAGTAGCCCTTCTTTGTAATCATTAGAGCATCATTGGTGTGTCTATCCGGGCATCTCCTCGGAAGGTCGTACTCACAACATCGTACTTACACATCCGACACCTCACATTCCGAATAACGCTTGTATGAAGGAACTACGTAGCGGCCCGGCTCTCCATATATCCTTACACACATCGACACCTATGTGATTTAATTACGAGCACCTATGTGAAACAATGTGCATCTTGGATATATGACCTCTATGCTTATGTGATGATATCTTGCCTTGTATGTTGCATATTGCCATGACATGCATGATTGATAGCTTACAAGTCTTTATGACTTACCCATTCCCCTTCTTGCTTTAGATCCTAGCAAAGCGAGGTCCTTTCGTTGAGGCTTGCAATGTTCGCGACTCCTTTATTCCTCTTTTGGTCCGACGTTGCGGTTGAAGAGGTGGTTTAGATGTCCTCTTCCTTCCTTTTATATTTTGCAAGGGCGACGGGTTAAAAAGCAAGTCAATTAGACTATGCTTGGGAATATGTATAGAACTTGAACTTGTTACTTTTATTAGCTACTTGTAGTTTAACACTTGTAGTATTTGTATTCCTTTTGATCAGGCATTGTGTAAGCCGAGCTTGGTTATCTTGTTAATAGTTCACTACGTATAAGTCTTCCCTTGAGCATCCTATTAGCTCTTATTTAATTCTTGTCCATAAGCGTTAGCTTGGGTTCGGCATGTAGTGTCGCCGATGACTTGGTTTAAATTTGCTTAAGCGTTATATCGAGGAAATGTTTTTAAAATTCCGGCCTTTTGGTGCCGAGGCGTGTTACGTCTCTAATGTTGCGTCACGTCGTTTTCTTAAATTGAGTCCTTGCATGTTTAAGTGTTTACTTGTTTCCCTCCTATTTGGGTGGTCCGACCCGCGGTTCCACCTCGGGCCCGGGTCGGGTCGCCACAAGTAAAGTCTCTATTTATTTTACAGATATATGAACAGAAAAATAAAACAGATTCGGCCTGTCTTGATGTTATGTGTGGATTTTCTCGGCTTTTTATTTTTGGAGCGCAAGCAAGTAAGCACACCATTTTAAGAAATAGAAAGAAAAGTGGGGAAACTATCTATCCTATTAATTACAAATTTTGGTCCTATGTCCCCAAAATAAAATGGCAGAATGAATGCGGATATGTATAAATGTCTGAGAATAAATGAAAAAAGAAAAAATGAAGCTGAAATAAATAAAAATCTGAGGGAAAAAAGTAAAGCCCCAACTCTTTTTGTTGTCTTTGGAATTTATGTAATACATAGTGGATATATATATATATATATATATATATTTTATACTCTTAAACATACATGTAACATGTATCGGAGCGAGGCTATTTGCCGGATGGAGGATCATATCCACAAATATAGCCCGTGTATGGGGAACACTTTATTGAAATGCGTAAATTAATATAACAAGCATCTGCGGCCATAAACAAATAAAAACAAAAAAGTTTTATTTTATGAGTCTAGCCCTCCATTTTATTTAAAATAAAACAACTCCCAGCGGAGTCGCCCTTGTGAGGTTCAGGGGTGTGCTCAGCGCCCGCGCGCTTGGTTAGGGGTGCGGCGTATGCGGATGCGGGACACCACTGCTCTCGTTCCACCCTCCCTTCTTTGGGGAAGGCGAAATCAAAAGTGTGAGAGGAGTCTGTCTATGTTAGCACGTTTGAATGTGCCTCGGTTGCCTTGAGTGGATTTTGTATCCAATATGGGAGCGATGGTTTCCGCATCAAGTTATCCCTTGTTTAGGGGATACCAGGATATGGGAATTCATTACCCTTTCATTCCCATTTTCCCTTTTTTAGGGGAAAACGGAAAAGTGCAAAAAAGGATATTGCGACGCCCCCACTATGGATTTATTGAAAATAGCCTTATGGCCCATTCAGATCGCTATGGGAGCTTTGGGTTTCCCGCATCAAGTTATCCCTTGTTTAGGGGATACCAGGATATGGGAATACATCACCCCTCCATTCTCATATCTCCCTTTTTTAGGGGAGAACGGGAAAGTGCAAAGAGGGAATGTTGCGAGGCCCCACTGGATCCGAAAGTTTTAGAGTCGTCATCTTTATTTTAAGGCAAATAAAGCAAAACCAAAGAAAAGATAAATAAACCAGAGAAAAAGAAAACAGGTTCGGAGGCTAAGTTACGAGTTGGGAAGGTGCTAGGCACCTAACTCGCCCTTTCGGTCTCAAAAACGTTTTTGGCTGAAGTATGCTTATTGTTATATTTATCTCGCAAATAAATAAGGTATTAAAATGACAGGGAAATTTAAACAAATACATTCGTGGCTACATTATGTACGGACTCGCAGCCGTCTCCTTCCAATAATTACAGACATATTTAAGAATATTTGGTCATTATAACGGTTCTTTTACATAATATTTCCTATTCTAATCCGGGCAGCACAATGGCTTATATTGGCTACATTGCGCTGGATTTAAATGACAACATTTAAAAATAAATAAAAAATTAAACTGCGCCCTTAAAGGTATTACCTTTTAGAGCGGCGGTGTGCTCGCTCTGTCCTTCAGGGAGAGGGAGTCTTTTGTTGTTGTTGTTGTGTGTTGTTGTTTTGATTTCGGCAGAATGACTGCTTTATTTCTGAGGGTTTGGGCTTATCAACTCGGGCAGAGTGACAGCTTATTTGGGTAGGTTTTGGCCTTTTTGGTTGGGCGGAACCTAGACTTAATTTTTTGACTTTTCAGCTTGTTACTCGGACAGAGTAACGGCTTACTTTGGGATTTTTGGACCGGGGAAGTGAGGTGGATACCTAACAACTAGGCTAGGGATCACTTATAACCTATGGGTTTTTGTTTTGGCAGAGTTTGGACGGGGTTTGGAGACTCTAGGGGCTTCCATTCACCTATCTCGCACCTCTCGTACTAACTTATCGAAAGATCGCAGAAGCAGAGCTTCGTTGCGATTTTTTTTATCGCGTAACTGAGCAGCGAAAATGGGGAGCCGGGGCCTCCTATTTATACTGAAGGAGAGGGATACGCGGGCATTTCTCAGTTTGTTCTCCATGCATCAACAGCTTGTACCGCGAGCATCAAGGATTGTACAATTTTCATCTGAGAGGGCGCCACAGTAATGCGCATGGTGCGGTCAAGGAGACCCTTGGTGCGGCACAAAGGGTCCTTGGTGCGGCACCATGTTTGCCTTCAAGTTCGATTTTGCACTTTCCCCCCAGCTTCAGCATTTCACGCATCCTGTTTTTCCTTTTGCATTTTTGACTCTTGTAACTTGACATTTGTTAAGTTTTAACAGTTTTTGATATTTTATGTCAGTCACATATCAGGGGTATGAAATTGAGGTGTCTACACTTACACAAATGCCGACATCAAATTAGAGTTAGAGAACTACTAGTTTTAAATCTACAAGTAGCTAACAATAGAACACAAGTACAAGTTCAAAACACATTCCCAAGCATAGTCTAAATGACTTGCTTTAAAAACACATCGTCCTTGCCAAAGTCAAAAGAATAGAAGAGGACATCTATAACCACCTCTTCAACCGCAACGCCGGACCAAAAGAGAAACAAAGGAAGCTTGAACACTGCAAGCCTCAATGAGAAGGACCTACTTTACTAGGATCTAAAACAGTAAAGGGGAATGCGTAAGTCATAAAGACTTGTAAGCTATCAATCATGCATGTCATGGAAATATGCAACATACAAGGCAAGATATCATCACATAAGCATTTAGATCATATATACAAGATGCACGTTGTTTTCACATAAGTGCTCAAAAGTAAATCACATAGGATAAGGATATATGGAGAACCTGTGCCGCTACGTAGTTCCTACATACAAGCATTATCTAGAATGTGAGGTGTCAAATGGTTGTGAATACATCGACCTTCCGAGAAGATGCTCAGGATAGACACACCAATGCGCTATGTTGGTTACAACAAAGGGGCTATTTCCCCACTGTGGCCACAGTGGAGGTGTGTGTGAAGGAGAGCAAGTATGCCAACTGGACTCATACAAATGCCAAGTGGTTATTTACTCAACAAAATCTCAAGTAGAGAACGAGCTCGACAAGAGCGATCTCATTCATGACAAGTATATATTCTTATCAATAATCCAAGTAGGGTTGAGCTCGACAAGAGCGAACTCAACATGTCAAATAGGCATTCTATTATATGAAATTTAAAATCAAGCATGATGGTCAATCCAATTCAAGAGTCTAGAACTAGTATTCTAGTGAAACGTATTTAAGAACGTCGTAGGGATTGATCATTGAGCCGGTATTATTCAATGGCTCACTAAGATAGACTCCGTTGAGTCATTTCTATAAATCCAACCAAATAGAGTTTAAACATTAATTGTATTCCAAACTCTTTTTTAAGTTATCGAATCGGTTAGACTAGGTCATTAATCCATATAATAACCATAACTAAGAATTATCATAAGTTCCCAAATTATGGAACCCTAGAATCATGATTTCCAAATAATTGTCAAAAGCCTATGATCCAAGAACAATAGTTATTTCAAATATAGCATAGAACATATTTAATTCTAGGCTTAGTACGAAAACAAATCAATTGAGTTCATACCCAAATATTCCAAGATTTTATAACTCTCTAAAACATGTTATTAACATGGTAGAAGTCAAGTAGAGCATGAATTATACATGGAAGAAGGGGATAACATGTTATATCTAGCATACAAAACCCTAAACGGAATAAATAGCTTACTTCAAACCAAGAAAAAGATGAAAGCAAAGAAAACTAATCGGAGGTAATCGATCTCCTCGTCGGTGGCTTCGAAACGGCTGTCTCGAAATCGAAAACGGGTCTTGAAATATCTTGGAGCCCAAACCCTCACACACTATCTCACCAAGACTCTCACGTACAACTCTCTCAAGAACAAGGAAAGAAAGAAGGGAAGAAATGAATGGAAGTAAGGGCTGTCACAAACCCAAGTAGATGTAATCAAATGTTTAGGGTGAGTGGAGTACACATGTCAAATGGAGAGTGAGGGAGATAAGGTTAAGGGGCTTAATTAGACTTAGGTTAGACTAATAAGGGTCTAATACATCTGATTAAAATCACTAATGGTTAGGGTTTAGTAAGGGTACAAGGGTAATCAACTAGAAATTACAGAAAATCCCGACATGCTGAAAGCCAGTTGTTCGGGTGGCTGGACCGAACGTTTATGAAGGTGTTCGATTGACTGGGCTGAAAACTTCTAAGATTTTTCGGTTGGCATGGCCAAACTTCTCTCAAGAAGTTCAGTGGTCAGGTCAGAACAAGGTTTCAGGTCATAAACAAGGCAAATCGGATCCAGAATTGAAGGTGTAGCACACATAGGGCAAAGGAAACTCAAAGAAGCAATAAAACATGTATTAAGATACATATTGAAATGATAAAAGACTCATATAAACTCATCTAAGTCTATAAGGATCAAAGCACGGATCAAGGTAGGCGAAACAAGAGCACATAAGGCGTAGAAGTCTCATACGGCAATTGCGACTCAACCAAGGAACACAACCTAGTCAAACATGTTAGGTATATTACTAGCATGTTAAATACACATATTAAACATGTTAAACAAGTATAGAAGACATGTTACATAAGTAGGGTTTGGGTTCTCACAATTTATCTTCATTCAAGCCCGTTTCTCTCTCTCTGATAAACTCGTCAATAAGGTTTATGGGTTTTATGTCAATTACATGTTTTTTCAAGGGTTTTTAGTAAGTATACTCTATAGCCTTTGATTTCTACTCTAAGCACGAATTTTGCAGGGGAGAGAATGAAGGAGATTGGAGATGAAACTTGGCTAGAATCGAAGGAGGACGACACTAGAGTTATGATAGGCGTGACTAGAGTGGGAAGGGTTTGGGCCGGATATGGGAACTTGCACCCAGAGATGGCGGTAGCTATGGCGGGGCTAACTGGAGATTGCGGTTATTACGGTGGACCCGGAGATGAGAACTTACACCGGGAGAAGAGAGAAGAAGAGAGTGTGAGATTAGAGTTTGTACTTTTAATATATTTAATCCTTAACCAGATAAGAGAAATGACATTTAACGTGAATTTTCTAACGTTCGTCAGTGGTAGGGTGGAAAATGGGGGGGGGGAGTAAAGTTAGATACCATTATGAGACAAACTTTAAATAGGGGTAAACTATACGATATGATGGATACTTTGGGGGGAAATTGTAATTTGGCCCTATAATTATTTTTGAAATATTAAAATAATTATTTTTATTTTTATTTAAAAACATATTCTAAGTACTAAATGGTTAATTAAATACTGAATTTATAGTCAATTCCCATTTTGTGCGCTAAGCAAAATGACCAAAATAATCTTCATGTGACATGCACATACCATTTTTCGTTACTATTTTTAATGCCCATAGACTGGCGGGGGCAAAGTCGGACAAATAGCTAAATAAGTTATGAAAGTGAGACACTTCGTAGGTTGGGGTGCAATGTGATATTTGATATATAATTTTGGGAGCTAATCATATTTTGGCCCCATCGAAATTAGTCCAAAATGCAAATTTCCCTTTGAAGTATCCACCAAATTCACTTTGGCCCACAATGTAATTTTTTAGCATTTCCATATTCCATGTCAAATTTGGTGATAAGATGTCATGTCTGGTAATCGTAGTGATAAACATGGTGTGGCGAATAATGTTTAAAATCGAGAATTTGCTCAAATCAAACTATAAACAATATCAACGGTGTCGATGAAAAATTTGTTGGAGTTGAAACTATGGACGATGAAAACGGATTGAACTATGGTTTGTCTCATCATTATCGTATACGTATGTGATGGATTCAATTATGAGATTTGAAATTCTTGGTGTATGTTTGTGTATTATGTTGTACGAAGGAGAAAAAGGGAAATTATTGGTGTATGCTTGTGTGTTATGTTGTACGTCTTTAATTTTTTTGGTGGGTTCTTATTCGTGACGGTCTTGACACCTAAGTGTGATTATCTGATCTTGAGTTCAATATCTCTGATATGGTTCCGCTCTATTTTTATTTATTTTTCTATATAATAATTTGAATAAAACATTAATACACTTTTGAGTTTTATCTCATTTAAAATTTATATACGAGGTCATTGTCGGAGAAGATGTAGAGAAAGCGTTGCTGGAGAAGAAGAAAAGGAAGTTTCTCTTTGGGTAATAAAAGCAGATAAAACATTGCAAAAAAATGAGTAAAATTCCATACACGTGAAATACCATGTGCACATTAACGTCAGATTGATAATTTTCGTCGTGGCTAGGGAGAAAACTATAAAAGAATTATAAAATGAGATATGAAAATGATACAAAACTTAGGTTGGGTGGTAAAGTGAGGCTTTATATATACTTTGAGGGAATTTCGTATTTTTAGTATATAAGTATATATACTTTGGGGTTTAAAGTTTGATTTATTTAACATAATATACTAGATCTTCATGCCCGTGCCTATGACACGGTGCCAGTATATCTGATTTCGTTAATTGAAATGACAGTGCTTAAATAAAATGTGCGATTTAAAAAATGTTGTAGTTGAGGGGTACATTGCTTCAAGTGATAATTGAGGGATTGATATTTTATAAGAGATGATTGTTCAGAAAGATTAATCGCATGGTGTGACTTTGTAATATGAAGATAAAACATAGGAAGAAGAAAAAGAGGCGAGTGCTCATAATATTAATTGTATGGGGTGACTTGTAATAGAGAAAGAAAAAATATGGAGTTAAAAATTGATAACTACTCATACATGTGAATGCGAGGGTGAATCTCAACCGTTAAATTTTTTAAGATAATTTAATTTCAACCTCTTAACAGCTCTAGTCAATTATCTAGCTATTTTATAGGAGTAATATAAATAGATAGATTTCTAGAAGGCATAAAATATAAGCAGTTTATAGATTTCATGCACGTGCATATGACACAGTATTAGTATGGAGATGATCTGTGCATGAAGTGATAGTATGATTCTAATAAATTAATATATGCTTGAGATTTTGTAGGGGTCGGATCAATGTACATTATACAAAGTAAGACAACATCCCAAAAACTAAACACAATTTATTGGCTGTAAAATTTTGTAACTCATTCAAAAAGAGTATAATTAAACACCTGTTAATTGAAACAAACTTAAAAATGAAAATCTCAGACAAAAACCATAAGATAAATTGAATGAGATGTGGTGAATTAACAAAAGATTATTCAAAATTCAAAGTTAGCACAATTTTTTTTTAAAAGAAAGAAATTAAAAATAAAAATATTTAAAAATACAAAAATTAATTACAAAACTTACGAACATTTTTTTTTAAAAAACTAAATATAGGCCGGACAAAAAATTAAATTGAGATTTCAATTGATTACGATAACAGTGCCTAAATAGAAGATGTGATTAAAAAAAATTATAGTTAAGGGATACATTACTTCAAGTGATAGTTGACGGATTGATGTTTTATAAGGGTTGACTATTTAGAAGATTAATCATTGGGTGTGACTTTGTAATGTGAAGATAAAACATAGATAAAAGAAAAAATGGCAACTGCTCATAAAATTAATTGTAGGGGGTGATTTGTAATAGAAAAATGAAAAATAAAGAGTTAAAAATGGATAACTAATCACACATGTGAATGCGAGGGTAAATCTCAACCGTTAAATGTTTTAAGATAATTTAATATCAACGTCGTAATAGCCCTAGTCAATTACTTAGCTAAAGAAAAAAATATGAAGTTAAAAATGGATAATTACTCACAAATGTGAAAGCGAGGGTGAATCTCAACCGTTAAATATTTTAAGATAATTTAATCTCAACCTCTGAATAGCCCTAGTCAATTACCTAGCTTCTTTATAATATAGATAAATATAGGTCGGACAAAAAATTAAATTGAGATTTCAATTGATTACGATAACAGTATTTAAATAGAAGATGTGATTAAAAAAATATATAGTTGAGGGGGTACATTGCTTCAAGTGATAGTTGACGGATTGATGTTTTATAAGGGTTGACTATTTAGAAGATTAATCGCAGGGTGTGACTTTGTAATGTGAAGATTAAACATAGATATAAGAAAAAATGGTAACTGCTCATAAAATTAATTGTAGGGGGTGACTTGTAATAGAGAAAGGAAAATTAGAGAGTTAAAAATGGATAACTAATCACACATGTGGATGCGATGGTAAATCTCAACCGTTAAATGTTTTAAGATAATTTAATCTCAACGTCGTAATAGCCCTAGTCAATTATCCACCTAAAGAAAAAAATAGGAAGTTAAAAATGGATAATTACTCACACATCTGAATGTGATGGTGAATCTCAACCTTAAATATTTTAAGATAATTTAATCTCAACCTCTGAATAGCCCTAGTCAATTACCTAGCTTCTTTATAATATAGATTATTTTCTATAGGGAGTCATAAATTTCAGAAACGATATAAACAAAGTCTCCAACAACAATGTGTTTATCTAAGATAGTAAGTTTGAATTATTTTCAATTCACACACTCATAAAAGTGAATGAATTCATGTTTGGTAATAAAAAAAGAATGAAAATAACAAAAAAAAAAAAATAAAAATTTGTAGGATAAGTTACTATACAACGACTAAAAGTATACATTATAAATGACCGAAAAACAAAGTATCAAAAAAGCTAAAAGCACAACAACACAATTTATAAGTTTCAAAAAATTGTAATGATTAAAATACAAAAAAAATCCAATAATTAAAAGTAAACAAAAAATGAAGAAACTAGCAAATCATTAACACCACGGGCAACACACGTGAACCTTACTAGTATTATGAAACACATGTGTGAGTCTTGGCAGACAGATTTGAAGAAGAACACGTGTTTGTAATAGATATGTATTGCTTTGTAATATACAATTGTTCTTTGTGGTAGTTTATTCTCTGTGTTACTTTGTAATTCACTTAGTACTTGACAATTTTCATTTGGATTCTTAGCTTTGGTCATTTTTCTTGGCAGAGTTAAATTATTAATTTTGCATTTGTTCATTACGATATATAATATTGTTAACCAGTGTTCATACTATAACATTCATTAGTTTTACATTATTTAAGTTTTAATAGAAAAATTAAAGTAAACATATATTTGTATCGCAGTGCAGCTTTTTATATATCGTGGTTCATAGTTTTTATATATCACGGTGCAAATGAAATTTGAAATATAAGTTTTATACTGCGATATATAAAAATTATGAACCACAATACATAAATGAATTTTAATAATAATTCACTCTGTTCTTACATTATTTAAGTTTGAATAGAGAAAATCTAAATAAACATGTATTTATATCGCGATGTAACTTTATTATATATAACATTACAAATTAAATTTAAAATATATGTTTTACCCTGCGATATACTCTCTCCGTCCCTAAATTATCATCTTCCTTTCCTTTTTTGTTCGTTCCAAAATAATTATCCACTTTGAAACTTACTTTTTAGAACATCACTTTTACCACTTTACCCTTACTTTTTCACCCATACTTTAATTATGGGCCACATACACATGGCTTTAAAAGAAACTACACATTAAACCAATATTAATAATCCAATCAAATAGATTTTCTTAAACGGTGCGCCGGGTCAACCAGGACAATAAATTAGAGACGGAGGGAGTACTATACAATTATGTACTACAATTCAAAGGTAGTCCATCTGTTATATGCATCTCATTCTCGTTAAGGGTAACGCAATCTTTCCAGTTCAGAAATGACTTTATCTGCTTAAAAAAAAAACAACAGAACACAAGTACCTCGGCTATTAAATTCAAAGGGGACCTATAGGCAATTTTTCCTTAATTTTTTTCAACCCAATCCATATTCCATTTTGCCGCTCTTCTTCTTCACCTTTCATTTGAAATTCTCTTTCTCCGATTTAAAACACAAAACTCATTGCTACAATTTCTCTCTCTAGAATTCCCTTCATCTTTACTCTCTCTAGAATCTCAATGGCTCCGACATTCGTGTTCCCCCCAAATCTCCAATCACTCGAAGAAGACCACGAAGACGATGGAAGGCTATCAGCCCAAAGCCCCATTTCTATCTCCTCTCTCCGCCCTTCCGAACTTGAAGAATTTGTTAAAGGTCCGTAATCCCTCACCCCAATCAAACCCCCCAATTCCTCCATCCTTAATTTCTCACAGTTAAATTTCCCCTTTCATTAAACAGGTGTATCCTTCGATTTATCCGATAAAGAGCTGTTCTGCATCGAAGATCAAGACTTGTTTGACCGTGTCTACTCTCTGGTCAAGGGTTTTAATGCTCTCACACCATCTTGCAAGTTCAATTTGGTCGAAAGTCTTCGTTCCAATCTCAGTGTTTTGCTTCCTAATGTTGATTCTCTCTCTCGTGCTTCCCAAGCTCACGAAGCCCCCGATGATGCTTCTGCTCCTCCTGTGCTTGATCGAATTGCCTCTCATCGGAATGCTTTCAAAATTTATACTTTCTTCCTCATACATATCATCGTTTTGCAGGAGTCTGGTGCTTCTTCCAATAATACCACCAAAGTACTTTTCTCCACATCACACTCACACACACACATCTAATAATGTTTATAGGTATTGGTGACTATGCTGTCTATATTGTTCATTGCAGAATTGAACAATTTAATTGTCATACATATACATATATTTAGTGACATGTTGGGTATGCTACTTGGTTTTATTGTTGTTGGAGAATTTGAAGAATTACTGAAGATGGTTTGTGGATAATGAGTGTTTTAGTACTTTTCACTCTCACTTACATGTGTTGTGATATTAATTTAGGTGAATATGCTATATGTGTTGTTCATAGCTGAATTAAACAATTTCATAGATGTTTATACATATATCTAGTGACAAGTTGCTAACGGATGTTATTTTTTGTATTGGTTGTTGTGAAATTTTAAGGGTTACTGTTAATGGTTTGTGATTTTAGGTGAGTATTTGAATATTATTCCGTCCCAAAAATGAGTGTCCATTTTGAAATTATATTCATCCAAAATAAGTGTTGTATAAACTTACTAATTCACATTTACTTACTATCATGTCCTTATGTTTACTTGCAACGCTATAGTAACTTAGTTCTTGTTTGGTACACAAGCTTGATCATTCTATTCAATGTCACTTGAACTATCATGGAATGAAAAAAAAATACTTTAAAATGACATGGAATGGAAGTGGCGACCTTGCGTTCCAAACATGCACTAAGGGCATTCATGTAAATGTGCTACTAAATGGCTTAAAAGTCAAGTAACTTAATTTTAATGAAAATTAGAAAATGACACTCATTTTGGTATGGAGGGAGTAATACTTTTCTCTCTCACACACACATGCTGTGTATCAGTGTTATTCAAAAAGTACTATGTAGACTTTTTCTCTTGGGACATTAATCTATAAAGACATATATAAATATGTTTATGGAATGTTATGTAGATTATGTTTTTGTACTGGTTGTTGCAGAATTTGAAAGGATAAGATAATAGGTTAGTGGATTTTGGTGATTTTTTTAGAATACATGTCTATAGATTTCTCTAGATTATGTACTTTGTTGATAAGTTATGAAGCATTACCATAATGGTTTTTGATTTAGGTGGTGGCAAGTAGCAGGAAGAAACAGCCCGTAAATTCATGGAATTGGGAGAACCAAAGAGGCCGGATACTTAATTTGGTTGCAAATTCCATGGAGATCAACCTTTCGTTGCTCTTTGGGTCATCGGACCTGGACGAAAATTATTTGTCCTTCATTGTCAAGTAAGTCCAGTATTTTTATTTCTTGTTATGTGTCCTATGTTATTTTTCCATAATATGTATGTTATCTTTATCTGTATGCAAGCCAATATTTTCTCTTTGTTAGGTCTTGATTGGTCTTATGGATTATTGTAGAAATGCATTTTCTCTTTTTGAGAATGCATCATTGTTAAAAGATTCAGACACGAAAGATGCTTTATGTCGTATAGTTGGAAGTTGTGCCACCAAATACCACTACACGGCACAATCATGTGCTTCGATCCTTCACTTACTTCACAAATATGATTTCGTTGTTATCCACTTGGCTGATGCGGTTGCTGGAGCTGAGAAGAAGTATGCTGATGGTAGCCTGTCCAACTCCCTCATTAGAGAGATTGGAAGAACTAACCCAAAAGACTATGTAAAAGACACAGTTGGAGCTGAAAACATTGGGCGGTTTCTCGTGGAGCTTGCTGATCGCATGCCAAAGGTGGTTTCAATTAACATTGGTTTATTGGTCCCACACTTTGGTGGAGATTCTTATAAGATAAGGAATGCTCTTGTCGGGGTGTTAGGAAAGTTGGTTGCAAAAGCCTTCAAAGATGTTGAGGGTGAAATAAGTTCAAAGTCTATTCGTCTTCGAACCAAGCAGGCCATGCTTGAAATCTTGCTAGAACGCTGTCGGGATGTTTCGGCATATACTAGGAGTCGTGTTCTTCAGGTATGGGCTGAATTGTGTGAAGAGCATTCTGTATCAATTGGTTTGTGGAATGAAGTTGCCGTCATGGCTGCTGGGAGGTTGGAGGATAAAAGTGCTATTGTCAGAAAATCTGCCCTAAGTTTACTCATCATGATGTTGCAGCATAACCCATTTGGTCCACAATTGCGGATAGGTTCTTTTGAAGCGACGTTAGAGCAGTACAAGAAGAAGTTAAATGAACTTGAACCAAATGCACAATCAGAGAGTGTATTGGATGGCTTACCATCAGATGATGATACTCAAAATAGAGATGGTGAAATTGATGATGCTAATGCCGAAGGAGCGTGCCAGGAGCAGCAAGACAGTTTGAGTGACAGCTGCTTGCCTGATGCGGACAAGGGGATTGGGCTGAAGGATAGTCCCGTTCCAGATGTTGGGAATTTGGAGCAAACGAGGACCTTGGTTGCATCACTTGAGGCAGGCTTGACGTTTTCCAAGTGTATAGCTGCCACTATGCCTACGCTTGTTCAATTGATGGCTTCATCTTCTGCAACTGATGTTGAGAACACAATATCATTGCTAATGAGGTGTAAGCAGTTCCAGATTGATGGATCAGAAGCCTGCCTCCGGAAGATGCTGCCACTGGTAATGAGTTGTATTTGTTGTGCATTGATCTATGATAGAACCCGTACTGATAATATTGACTTGTCTTCTGGTCATCTGCATCGTAGACTTATATCATTTTGTACCAGTCCTTGTCAACAATGGCCTGATGTGTTGTGTATATATAGGTGTTTTCCCAGGACAAATCCATTTATGAAGCAGTGGAGAATGCATTTGTTACAATTTATATAAGGAAGAGCCCCATTGAAACAGCTAAAAATCTCGTTAGTCTTGTCACTGATTCAAACATTGGAGATCTCGCAGCTTTGGAGTTCATAGTTGGTGCCTTGGTATCAAAAGGTGACATATCTGCTAGTATGGTATGAATCTATTCTTGTCCTAGATCAGAAAATCTTATACACTATTAGTTTAGGAATAGGGAAAAAGCAAAAATTATTTTTCTTTCTAAATTCTACCCTTCGGGTAATCATGATTACATCTACTGTCAGTCAATACAGATATAGACTAACAATTATCTACAACTAAGAGAGCAGTCATAGCACTTGAGTTCCTGATACATGTGCTAATTGCTATAATATGAATGAAAATGATTTTTCAATTACTCAAGCCTTGTTGGGTTATTAAATAGTTAGTGATGCTAACTTATTATATGTTTATATGTAATATGTATATGTGTGTGTGTGTGTATATATTTCCTTCGCACGGAAAGAAACATAATTGCATAGTTGTTGAAACCTTCTTCAGATGTTGCCTTTGTGGTATCTACCTCTTCAAGTCGGAAAAGATATTCATTTTGGTGTCACTGTATCTTTTATGTAAAGATTTGTTGATCACATTGGAATATCAAGACAAATCTATTTGTTCCAATGCACAATGTAATTACAGATTTTGTATTTCGTCTTGACCAAGGCATCAAGCTGTAAATGTATACTAATAAAGCAGTCAGTTCTAGTTGACTAGGGCGTCAGCAAATTCATCTGCCTTTTAGAATCCTCAAAAAATAAAAAATACTCAATCCAGTTTAGTTTTGTCACTTTGTGTATATGTCGATTATAGGAATCTGATTCTTTGGCTTAGAACATTGACATTCCTTGTTTCAGGATTGGACTAAGATGATAATGTGGAAGTCTCAGTATTAGCTCTACTACTGGTTAAAAAAAAGCTCTACTCCTGATTAGACACCTTGTCCATGTGCCTATCATCTCTTTATTTTTGAGGCAATGGTGACTTCTTCTGTGACTCTGTGAGGCTTATTATGTAGTTACTAGTCCACAACTTCTGAGTTATCACTATAGGAACTTCAAGCGCTATTGTAGAATATAAGATTGATTTGGCATAGCGAAAGCAATCTGTGACATTATAAAGAAGCTAGCTTCTGAATACAAGAAGAGTTAAAAAGAAGTTATTAAAATTGTACATGTATTGAATATGTTTAATTTTTAAATATTTTTTAAGTTAATATATTTATCTGTGGCTCGGTGATTGGTTTAACTAGTTAAGAATAAGGTCGGCCTATAATTTATATGAGATCCTAAGGTCTTATTTAATTTTCAACTAACAGCATCAAGCATTCAATCAATGAAAAGACCAACACTGTCAAATTGAACAACAAAGTCATCACCCTCTTTAACCCAAAAAACAAAAGATGGATGGGGAGGAAATAGAAACTCATGTGGGTGGGTGGGGGGAAAGATAAGACAATTTTTCGTTGTTAGTCATTCCAAAGTGAACTTAGTGAAAGGGCGGAAGGAAGTCAAATGATTCATATGTGAAAATTATTATTCCTACATCTTAGGAGTTATATCGATTTTACATAATTGGAATTGGACAAAAAACATAGTGCCTCATTAATAATTTAGACTCTTCAAGGAAACTAACTAGAACTTGCAACACGTGCTCCAATCGGAATGAAACATGGTTTGAGTCTTTATCTCCATGCGGAATACAAATAAATGTCAACATCATATAATTGAATTATAATAGCCTTATAGCCGGAAGCTGATCTACGTTCCACAATATGATACAAATAGATATCAGTAGAGAAGGTGAGGTGGGTTCCATCGAGAGACAACATTTTTTCAGTCAAATCTCATTGTACAAAGTTGGCGGGAAGGGGATCTTTTTTCCCATGGTCAGCTATTTGGAAAACCAATGCCCTGACTCGTGTTGCTTTCTTTGTGTGGGAAGCCTCTAAGGCGGAGAAGGAAATTTTTTGTTGATAGGTGCTACATGTGCAAAGAAATTAGTGAGAGTTCGAATCATCTTCTACTACACTATCCTATTGGGATGGAGCTATGAAACATGATGTTTGAAATGTTTAACATTCAGTGGGTGATGTCTAGTTATGTTAAGGATCTTCTTTTGAGTTGGTCTCTGTTCAAGCGTAAGAGGAGAAACCCATTTGAGAGGTGGTTCCCCTTGGAAATTGGTGGACCATCTGGTGTGAGAGAATAGTAGAGCTTTTGATAACGTAGAGCATCCGATGGATCAGCTGAAGAATTCTCTTTAGGGCTTGTTTGGTAGTCGGATAAGGATAAGCAGTATTATTAATCTCAGTATTATTAGTGCCCTCGCTATTAATCCTCACTTGTATATCAGGGGTAGTTTTGAGATTACAAATCTTAATCCTAATTTTTTTTAGAGAGAGCGCTAATAATACCACCCTCCCTTTTGGTATTAATAGTGAGGGGATAATGACTTTATCCGGATAACTCGTGCTATTAGTCTCAACCACCTATTGCGTACCAAACATCAGGCGACTCGGCTTATTAATCCTATCTAGCCTTAATCCCGACTACCAAACGACACCCTAGTGTACTATATTTATTGGTGTTTTGTGGCTGAGTGTTCTGACTACTCTTTTGTGGATTTTGTAAATAGTGAGCCAGTGTAAAAGGATGCGCATGCGCCACCTCTTTTGGCCTTCTTTTGATTAATATGCATACTTATCAAAAGAAAAAAATTGATACAAATTTGCAATAAAGCCTTAAATACCATCTTGAAAAGAGGTGAAAAAGAGTAATCTTTAATTTACAAAAAAATTCCAATGATTAACCAACATCCAACAAGGATTGCTTTTATTATGACACTTTTGTTAATTAACCAGTAGCAAACAAGGATTACTTTTATTATGAAACACCGTTGCCAATGTTTGTAGGGTACAACCACTTTTCCTTTGTTTGTAATATGCACTTTGAAACATAATTGTCAAAGTCGAGAGGTGCCAAAAAGGCAATAGATCCAAATTTGAGGCGAGAGGCGAGGCACTAAAAAGGCGCTCACGAAAAAAATAGTAAGGAAAAATACATATAAGTATATAACTTAACAAATATCAACAAAACATGTTATAAGTGAGCATAATACATGAAACGAAGTGTTAGAAAACTAGTGTTTTTAAGTGAAGTAAATTGAGGCTTTGAGGCACTAATTTATTTGAGAGTCATTTATGTAATGACTAGGGTAATTGTGGAATTATGTTCTTCTCCATGAATACATAAGAATATTATATTTATTTGTCCAATTCGGATTTCGGATGAATAAGTTATAGAGGCTTAAGGTATGACATTGGAAGTGTTGGAAGTGGGTTATCACACATTGGAAAAATATGAAAGGTTTGAATGGTTTATATACAAAGGCTCTCTTGTGTTGGGTAAGCTTGTATAGAAAAAACTATCCCTCCTGCGACCGCAAGGGGGGGTGCGAATCAAGATCCAATTTGCCTAGGGCTGGCTTACTCGTGTGCGGACACGAATGTCGGACCAAATTGTGCTACTTTGACAAGTCTACCTTTTGTTTATTTTTTGAATTCAACATCTGCTTTAATTGGGCCACAGTTGACCTGATTTCGTTTGTCTGAACCTAAAAAAGTACAAGAAAAAACTCAACGAGTGCCTTAATCGACTTTTTGGCGCCTCTCGCCTCAAGAAAAGTCGCCAAAGGCGTACGCCCTGCATCTTCAGTCGCTCATCGCCGCCCATACACTTTGAGGCGCCAATGCCTCGACTCCCGCCTGAGGCGCCAAAGGTGCTCGCCTTTGACAACTATGCTCTGAAAGGAAGATCCTTTAGACATGCAAATGACTATAATCAATTTTTATGAATAGGAATATTAGAAGCATATTGTAGTGCTATCTGAAAATTAGCATCCATTTAGATAGGGTGGTATCACGACCCAAGCCCAAGAGTCTGATCTGCAACGCATGCTCACGCACCAGCCCAAAGAACACACTAGTGCCAAAGTTTGTAGGGTAAAACTACTTTTCTTTTTCGTAATTAATGCGATAAATGAAGTGTTAAAGCTTTTCTCAAAGTACATCTTAAGCATGGAAAGATTGGAATACCTCCATAATGTTGTCTTTAATCATCTCTTGACATTGCTGAAAGAAAGCAATAAAAGATCCATCAGGACCCGGGGCTTTGTCTCCTCCCATTCTATACAAAGCTGCCACAACTTCCTCCTCAGAACAAGAAAGTCCTATCCCCTTGCTCAAGAGATTTGAAGGACACCCCATCAAGTTGAGGACGCCAATCACCATTAACATCGTTGATAAAACCCCACAACACCCTGTTTATTGCATCCTTATCTTCCAGCAGGACTCCATATATAGTGACATTCCAGATCTGATTCGCTATCTTATGAACATTCACCATTCTGTGAAAGAACTTTGTATACCTGTCTTCTTCCTTGAGCCACTGAAGCCAAGATTTTTGCTTCCAGCTAATCTCCTCACTATCAAAAGTCTCCCTATCTTCGTTTTAAGCTCTGTTTGACGGTCATCCTCCTCAGTCCTCCCCATTTAACCCACCTCAACCTTCATTAGCATCTAATATTCTGACCTCTGAAACGCACTATTTAGCCTTATATCTAGCTTACCAAAAATTTCCCTGCTCCACACTTTTAAATCTTTTTTTAACATCTTCAACTTCTTTTCTGGTTTGAAACACGGGTCTCCTTCAAGCAGATAAGACCACTTCGATTTTATCCACTTCAAAAAACCTTGTTCCTTGAGCCGCATATCCTTGAACCTAACAGAGATTTTCCTTTGGTTATTCCACCACAATCAAGAAGCAGGGGAACATGGTCAGATAACACCCTTGGCAAGCAGGTCTGGACAGTTCTACTAAACCACTCATCCTAATCCACTGAAACAAAAAACCTTTTGATTCTAGAACATTGTTGACTGTAACTGTTTCTGAACCAAGAGAAGCAACCTCCTGATAAAGGAAGATCTACTAACTGTCATTTATAAAATCATTGAACTCTAGCTTGGCGTGAGGAAAATTGCGGGAACCAGAGCGTTCGTGGGGGAAGCAAATTACATTAAAAATCACCCCCTATACACCACAGAACATCCCATCTTTGTTAAATTGACTTTAATTCCTCCCACAAAACCTTTTGGGGCAGCGTCTGATCAGGGTCCATAAACTCTTGAGAATAACCATAAGTTTATCGTTATCCACCATGAATAAATTCCCTTATCCGAATCCAATCTAGTGAAAAGCCTCCTATACCACATAACAAGAACCCCTATTCTGTCCCTTTGGTCCCTAACTGTTCCAAATCGACTCATCTTCCTTCCTCTACTCTGTTGATCACCCTTCATCCACTTTCTCCATTTTGGTTTCTTGCAAACATACTACGTGTGGCTTCCAAGTTCCATCTTCTTAAAGTTGCCTTAAGAATCTGTCTCTTACCCAAATCATTTAGACCCCACATGTTCCATGATATAATCAGTTGATGCATAATCTAGTCAAATTCCTTTTCCTTCTCCCCTCCCCATCCCGTGGCCCTCATAAAATGATAAAATATGGACTCTCATATATACAAGGTCTGATTTCTGAATCACCTCATCTCTTGTTTATAAGCTGTGGTACTTATAGAAGTACTTGAAAGAAGCCTGACCTTTCAAGTGTCTAGTGTGTAGATGAAAGGATATGATGAGCTATTGAATAAAGGATATATGTTTGTTGTCTCATTAAAGTAAACAAAACAAAAGAAAGAAAAAAGGAACCAAGCAAAGTAGATTTGGCAGCAATCCTTCCTAATGTTGGTAATTTACTTTTTGTTTTTCCTATGATGATCATTTAACATGTCTGGGGGTTGTTAAAAAAATCACAGTTCAAAAGTTCAATGTGTACAATAACCCAGATTGTTGGAAGGTATTGACATGAGGAATCTGCATCACCTTCTAGTTACTCTTCTTAGTTGCCAGGATTATTTTGCTAGTTTTACCTTGTTTTCCATTTCTTGAAGAGAATAATTAATTTATCTGATGTGCCTGTTGCAGATATCAGCATTGTGGGATTTCTTTTGCTTTAATGTTAGTGGAATCAGTGCAGAGCAAAGTCGTGGTGCTCTCTCGGTCTTGTGCATGGCTGCAAAATCATCAGCTGCAGTTTTCAGTTCACACATACAGGACATTATAGATATTGGTTTTGGTCGATTAGCAAAAGTAGAGCCTTTGCTTGCTAGGACAGCATGTATTGCTCTGCAAAGGTTGTCAGAAGATGATCAGAAAAAACTGTTGACTAGTCATGGCAGCAGGGTGTTTACTATTTTAGAGAGCTTAATTACAGGGTCTTGGCTTCCAGAGAACATATGGTATGCTGCTGCTGATAAAGCAATTAGCACAATATATACTATTCATCCAACGCCTGAAACCTTTGTGGCTGACCTGGTGAAAAAATCTCATAAGTCCGTATTTGATAATAATGGAGGAAGTGAATTGCAAAACGACACTAATGGTGGAAGCTCAAATGTCCTTACCACTGTTCAAGTAACGAAACTTTCTAAATTTCTGTATGTTGCTAGTCATGTTGCCATGAACCAACTGGTATATATTGAATCCTGTGTGCGGAAGATCCAGAAGGAGAAAGCTAAGAAAGAGAAGATGGTTGCTGAAGGCAACAGCGTGGATAGCCATGGTGCTGCACCTCTTAATGAACCTAAGGTGAGTTGTATCTTTGGGAAAAGCTTTCATCTGTGTAACATGTTGCTCTTGTTTGTTATGCTTTTCTGTCTTAGATATTCATTTTTATTATTTGAATCTCTTCATTGATGAGTTACAGGAAAATGGAATAAATGTGGAGTTAGGTCTTGCTGCCTCAGAGGATGCAATACTTGATATTCTTTCTGATAGAGCTGAGAAGGAAATTGTTTCCAGTGGTTCTAATGAAAAGAACTTATTTGGGCTTTGTGCACCATTCTTGTCGAAACTTTGTAGAAACTTCAATTTGATGCAGAAGGTGATTGCTTTGAACTTGTTGCTGCATTTACAAAATCAAAATGCATGCCAAATGAAATATATTATGTATGCATGGAATACTAATACACACACATGTATGTGTGCATGCATGCTTGTGTTGTATGTATGTATGCATGATTAATGTATGTGATTCCGTATAAAATACTCTCTCTGTCCAAAAAAATAGTCCTTCTTTCCTTTTTGGTCTGTCCCAAAACAAAAGTCCCATTTCTGAACATAGTAATAATTTTAGAGCATTTTAAGAAAGCTACAAGCAAATAAAGGTATAATTTTAGTTGCTCTACTTTGAGCTGTGCATAACCTATTCACATGTTGAAACAGGGAACCTCTGTGTTTGTGGAGTACGGTTGCATACTGTAGTCTCTTTCTGACCCTGCAGTAGTAGTATACTAGTAGCCTCTTGTATTGGGTCTCCCCTAAAACATGCTTCTTTTGAATATGGTTTCAAGATAACTGTGGTTCTATATTTTGAAGCCATATTATTTTTCAAACAACTTAAGTAAACTCTTATTGTACGTATAGTATCACTACGACACTATCTACATGATTTTAAGTAACAAATCCAGTTCTAATAAGCTTCATATATATGTGTGTGTGTGTCTATATATATATATATATATAAGAGTTTTCAATGGTTACTTTCTCTCACTAACAATTGATGGTTACTATTAATTTTATCCATTGGATCAAAAATAAATGGTGAGATTTATTGATTAGTTGGATAATGCAATTTATAATTTGTATTATTTTTAGGTGAATTAATTGCAGTATCCAACTAATCAATGAATCTCACCCCTTTATTTTTGATGCAACAAATAATATAATAGTAACCATCAATGGTTAGTGAGAGAACGTAACCTTTGAAACCTTCCCCATCCACACACACACACACACATATATAATTTTTTTAAAAGGGCCATGCTTGTGTATATTCTTGAGAAAGAGCAATGTTCTCTCTTCCAACTGTTATTAATCTGCATTAAATGTTTGGCTAATTCTGTTTGGTAATTTTCTTTTCCCCTTTGATTTAGTTGACTGACATGACCCTGGTCTGCATTTTAGTATCCTGAATTGCAGGCTTCTGGAATGCTTGCATTGTGCCGATTTATGGTTATTGATGCATACTTTTGGTAAGATTTCTCTTTCCTGCACTGCCTTCCCTATCCCCCCCACTCCTGCTCCCGCTTTCTTGCTCTCCCCCTCCAGCCTTCTCCCACTTCCCTTTCTCTCTGTAACAAATGTCTAAAACTGAATGACTTGCCAGTGAAACAAATCTCCAGCTTTTATTTACTGTTGTGGAGAGTGCGCCTTCAGAAATAGTTCGTTCCAATTGTACTATTGCTCTTGGAGATCTGGCAGCTCGATTTCCAAATCTTTTAGAACCATGGACAGAGAATATGTATGCACGGTTACGGGATCCTTCAGTTTCTGTCAGGAAGAATGCTGTATTGGTTCTTTCTCACCTCATTCTCAATGACATGATGAAGGTTTGAGAGTCTGGCTGATTACTCCCTCTTTTTGTCTATTAGTAAGAATCATGTCTAAATGTGATCACAATTTGCTAGGTTAAAGGTTATATAAATGAAATGGCTATGCGATTAGAAGACGATGATGAAAGGATCTGTAATCTTGCCAAACTTTTCTTTCATGAGCTGTCCAAAAAAGGTAAATTAGCATCTCTTGCATTTTCTGCATTCGTGCACTTGCGTCGGTTCTAACTAATTTTTTATTTTCCACATCCAGGGAGTAATCCTATATATAATTTACTGCCGGATATCCTTGGCAAATTATCCCTTCAGAACTTGAAAAGAGAGTCTTTCTACAACATCATGCAATTTTTGATTGGTTCAATCAAGAAGGTAGTGTTAAATTTGGTTCTAGTGACTTCTATGCGGTCTTGAGTTCAACTATTAAGTTTACTTCTGATTTCTTTTTTTGTTTTCTCAGGAAAAGCAAATGGAAGCTCTTGTGGAAAAGCTATGCCATAGATTCAGTGGTGTCACAGGTATGGCTTCTTGAGATTATTTTAGTCTTCTATCATCCTAACATTTTCTGATCCCCAAACATTGTTAGATTTGGATGGAACTTGTAAAATAAATATGGTTACCCTTACCCATTGAACTTTGTGTATGTATGTGCTTGCGCGTCTGTCTTTTTTCTTTGAGACTTGAGAGGTGCTTTCTTCATTGTAATGCAGAATTTTGAAATTCAGCTCTCCTTTATGAACCATTCATCTACTCTCTCTCGTGGTGTTTCAATTATGTTTAGTATATTATTCTTTCTTTATTGCGTTTACCATAACTCTGTCTGTGTCGAGCCTGGAGCCATTCCATATATTCCTACACAGCTAGTCCCAAGCCCAGCTAAGGAGGAGGGTTGTGTTAGGTAGCCTGACAGTAAAACTTTCCTAGATCACTGAACATGAATCCACATCATTTTGCCGACTTCATGTGATTGGGAAAAAGGCTCAGTTGAGTTGTATTGCATTTACAATGTTCCATAGGTGCCAATCAAAAAGCAACATTGGATGAGGCCCAAAGCCTTGATCATTTTGGTCCATTCTCCTTGGGACTATCTTCCCAAATGAATGCTCCACACCGCTCGGAGTTTCTACCTGCTATTTTCTTGTGTTGTAATTATAAATAACTAGAACTTTGTGCCCGTAGGCACGGTGATAGTATATCTTGGGATATTAGTATATATTAAATACGTAATTGAAGGGGTACATTTCTTCAAGTGGTAGTTGAGGGGTGCTATTTGAACTCGACCCATAGTTGAGGAGGTTGTTTGTAAAGGGGTTATTCGTAACTGACCCAAAACTGTTGGATCTTATGGTCGGGATCGATCCAGACCGTCGAATAGCTTCAGTCAATTGACTGAGCTATATTGTATAGCTAATTCTTACATTTATAGGTTGTTACTTTTCTCCCAATATTTTGATTCTCTTCTGCTATGCCTTTTATGGGTTGCTATGTTCCCTGCAAAAGCTGTCGGAGAAAGAATCTGTTTAAGTTTTAGCTTGCACCGCACCCACTTCCACACTGATGATAAGTAATAATAGTGAGTTTTGTTGAATCTTTGAGGATATTTTGATGCAGATACCAGGCAATGGGAGTATATATCATATTGCCTCTCTCAGTTATCATTTACTGACAAGGGCATAAAGAAGTTGATAGAGTCATTTAAAATCTACGAGCATGTCCTATCAGAGGACTCTGTGATGGATCATTTTAGAAACATAATTACCAAGGTCTGTTCCCTTTCTTCTTTCAACTCTTATGCTAGTCATTCTCATTCGGAACTCCCACCCTCTCCTTTTTCATGCTTATCAGGGGAAGAAGTTTGCTAAGCCAGAACTCAAATCCTGCATTGAGGAGTTTGAAGAAAAAATCAGCAAGTTCCACATTGAAAAGAAGGAGCAAGAACTTACAGCCAGAAATGCACAAGTCCATCAACAGAAAATTGATGGTATGGAGAACCTGAAATTGGACAAGGACGACAAAGAGAAAATTGCAGGATCAGAAACTGCTGGAGGTTTGTGCCTGTGAATCCCCGTTTTGATTAATGTCCTCACTTTTGCTTCCCAAATTATGCAGCTCCAATATTTAACTTTTTGAAGTTTACTTATCTCCCGAGATTTGCTTAAGCTTAAGAAAATTGCTATAGTTTAAGATCATTAGCTTTTTATTGTCATGGCTTGACTTTGTTTCAGTTTTGAACTGTGCAACAATCACCTAGGTCTATGAGAATCTTAAGTGTTTAATGTCACAAATGAAAGCCAGACTCTGGCACTGGCTCTTAGAAAGAGAATTTGTTTCTTGCATGTATTTGATACTCCCTCCATTCCTAAATAATAGCTCATCTTTCCTTTTTAGGCTGTTCCCAAAAAGGTTTCCACTTTCTAATCTTTCCTTTTATGGAAGTGACCTTTAACATTTTATCCTTGATGTGATTCCCACTTTATTTAATGAGCCCCACTCTCACATGGGTATGTATCCTTGGAAAATATGCACTATCTTAATATTTATAATACAGTCACTTATCTTTCTTAATCTGTGTGCTAGGTCAAACAAAATACTCTTTTAGGAATGGAGTATAAATTTTGATAAAAAATAAGTTTGAATGTTTTAGTCTATTTGACTCTCCATGCTTCACTATCAGTCATCATCAGACACGAGGAAGATCCTAATAACATTGATATAGGCTGACCTGGTGTCCACAAGGACCATAGATGCTACTTTACTGTAGAAAATCTATCGGATTGCCCATAACAAATACTGACATTGTGATTCCCTTAGCGGACTAACAATAGCATTAGCATAGAATGCATTAGGTTTTGAGTGGTATGCCTCAAAGATAAAGGCTTGGCACATTCACAGTCTTCGGAGCTGCTTGTTCTTCCTTCTTTTTGTTAGGGGCGCAGAGATTAGAACAGAATGATTCTTTTTAATGTGGAGGGATACTAGTACATATTTATTTGTTGTTTATGAAGTAAACTAATTAATTGATGATTGTAAATACCTGCTTTTAATAATGTGCATGGGATTGCAACTATTTCTAATGCTTTGGAGCATTTGATACTCTTTGAGCAAATTCTGCTCAACTTGTCAAGATTGATCAATGTTATATATGTGGGAAGATGTACTAAGATTAATTTGACTGGCTGGGCATGGCACACTATTCGTACTCCTTTTTTTTGATAAGTAAAAGTTTGTATAAATATGCACCAAAAGGAGACACTGCCTATGTACACAGGAAATATACAAAAAGATTGCTCTGCAATAGAGATATTCTCTGCAAAATCTGCAAAACGATTACCCCCCTTGCGCAATAAGCTCATGACACCAAAGGAACATAGTCTTCATACTCAGCTTCTTAATTTCATCCATCATCCTCTCTTCATTTTCAAAACATCTTCCTTTTCTTTCCTTCCATAAGGACCAACATACTGCCAAAGGGATCACACTCCAAAAAGAGTTTATCTTTTTTCTCTTATACAAAGACCAGCTTGACTGATCTTGGCATCTTGAACAGATTAAACACATAATCCCAGAGCTTCCTAGCTACAGAACAGTGCAGCCGGAGATGATTAACATTCTCCTCATCCTCCTTACACAGAAAACATCTTTTCACAAAAATTATATTTTTCTTTCGCAAGTTGTCTCCGGTAAGGAGGGCTTCGTTTACAAGTTACAACTTTCCACATAAAAAAGCTCACTCTAGCTGGCGCCTTGGTTTTCCATACATTCCTCCACGGAAAAGAGCCACTTTTATACATCATCTTCTCATAAAAGGATCGGACCATAAAAGTCTTGTTCTTCTCCCCTCCCACACTGCTTTATCCTCCCCTCTTCCACTGATCTTTTGACTGTACACGTACTTTATGAACTAAGGAGCCCTCCCAGTCTTGAGGATTCCTTCTAAAAGAAGGATTCCAAGTGACACCTTCGCCTTCCACCTGCATAACTTCTTTGACAGAAACATTTTCATTTCCTGAAATGTTGAAGAGCAATGGAAATGCTCTACACAATTCCATATCACCGCACCACCTGTCCTTCCAAAATCGAATCGACTCACCAGCACCGATTTCAAAAGAAATCCACCGCTTCAGCATTTCCCATCTTTTCCTAATTCCTTTCCACACATTTACCCCATAAGTCATATGCGCCACGTTCGGATTCCATTTGTCCATATTTACCCCGTAAGTCATATGCACCACGTTCGGATTGCACACATCCACCTTGCCCATATTTACCCACTATCACCTTCTTTTATACAGATTTATCCTCAATAACATATTTCCACAACCATTTCCCCATAAGAGCAGTATTGAAACTCTTTAGGGTTTTGATTCCTAAACCTCCCACTTTCATGCTGGAGCAAACCGTCTCCCACTTCACCAAATGGTATTTCTTTTCTGCTGCATTTCCTTCCTAAAGAAAATATCTCTCCAATTTCTCCAGTCTTGAAACCATAGATGCCGGCATTCCAAAGACTGTCATAAAGTACGTGGGCAGGTTAGATAGGGTACTCTTTATGAGAGTCAATCTTTCACCTTTCGACAAGTATTGCTTTTTCCATCCTGCCAGCCTACGCTCAAATCTTTCTGTAATCGGAATCCAGATGTTCTTGCTCTTTGAACTAGCCCCGAGAGGGAGACCTAAATAAGCTGTCGGAAACTTACCCACTTTGCATCCAAAAAAACCTTCCATATATTACAGATTAGTCACTTCCCCGACCAGAAACACCTCGCTCTTATGGAAATTGATCTTTACCCCTTCACTATTCGTACTCCTTTACATCCTTGTCCTAAGGATCTTATCTCCTCGGATGCTTCGTGCACACATGCCACAATGATTCTAATTCCATAACTATAACTGAACTTCTAGCCCATGCTATTATGCAGTGTTGGAAGCTTTGGCTAGTGCAATAGAGAAAGCCAGGAAAGTATAATTCCAATTTGCACTCACAACCATGACTTGCATGATAGAGTTTACACTTGTACAACTGTCAGTTTGATAATATGCAAGAGAATGGAATAAGGATTGAATCTAGTCTTTGCTGCAAATTGAACTGAACTGTTGAAATAATTGTTTGGTGACCGTGAAAATACTAATGTTGCAAGTATTTAAACAATGTGTTTACTCTATGAATTTTTTGACCTTCATTTCCTCAAGATGCTGCAGAAAGTGAGGTCACTGATTCCTCGGTGGACGTACGGACAGAATCCTCTTGTGATGTAGTAAATTCAAAACCTATGGACTCTGAAGAAGATTCTAGCGAAGTTATAGAGTCAGAACCTGGTAACAATGAGGTTCAATCACCCAAAGTTTATTCCAAAGGTGAGGCATGTTTTAATGTCTTCTGAAACTATAATACTTGTAAAAAAAAGGTCTTTTGTAATTATATTGATGATTTCTAATCTTGCTTAGAAATGTCAATGATATGATTGCAGGAGTTACTAGGGGCAGAGCAAAGAAAAGCAGCATTAAGGATGAAACAATTGGTTCTTATGCCTCGAATAGAAGAACTAGGTCCCAAAGAAGGTGACTTCCCTGTTTGTTTTGAGTTTTCTCATAGCTACATTAATATCCATCCTTTTTGCCAGTTTAGGAAAGGGAAAGAGTTTTGTTAAGGAAAGTCTAAGTGACTCTTCATCAAATCTTTATATTTTAACCTAAAATACATGTCCGCTATTGACTCTACACAAGTTTTAATTATCTGGCTCTATGTACTTTTCCTATACCTCAAGTTATCTTCTAACCATGTTAAATCAATGTGACTTTCATTTTTTTTCTATCACAGTTAGAACATATGACAATTAGTTTTAGAAAATTTCTAAAATAGGAAAACGATCACTTATTTTGGGATGCCCCAAAAATGATTAAGGGAACACTTAGTTTGAGAAAGAGTGGGAGTATATGATTATTTATTAGCAGGCTTAATATTATCTTCAGGCAAATGATGCCAGGAACTACTGTATACTGTGTGGTGTGGTGAAACTGTTCTGCTCAAGTAATGCTGATACCATAGTAAAATAGCTTGTTTTCCACTTCGTTTTTTTTAATACGAATATGAACCTAGCCTACTCTCCAATGATTTGGTTATAAAGGTCTACATAATTTAAAATTCAACATTGCCCCTCTTCTGCTCCATTCTTTTGGTGTTGTGCTGCGTTCTGCTGACATTCTCACGTTTTGGCCTTGTAGCCCTTGTTATGGACAATTCTAAGGATCCCTTACCTTGAGTTAGCTTCGAAACAAGTAATTATGCAATTACTCAAGCACCTACAGCTTCGTAATATGGCCTATTTATAGTGTCTTCTCTCGAAATTAGGCATTCTTATTATATTTCAGAAGCCCACACAACTTGCATCAAGGACTAGCAAAACAATCAATCATATGAAATGACTGGTCACGTTGATACAACTATTTGTCTGAAAGCAGTAAACTTCACATTGTTAACGACTTAACGTTAATGAGTTGCTCCAAGATCTCTAGCATAGAGATAGAATAGAGCTGGAAGATTAGACTTCAGCTGTGGCACAATATATAGGATTTTGAGTTCCCCTAGCTTACTTCTCAGCGCTTACTTTTTCTTCATTCTTGGTCATATTTGTTTTTCAACTATTTTGATGAATAGTGTTGTAAGGATGTCTCTTCACCACAACACTGTAAATCCTTGTGTTAGTATTTCACTGCAATTTTGTGTGAATCAGCAATTTGGCAATTACATTACTCCATAAATCTAGAACTCTTACAAGAAATTAGCATCTATGGAAAGCATATGTATAAGATTGACACGTTTATGGTCATGCAGGTAGAAAGAATGATAAAATCTTTCAAGTCCTTGCTGAAAGACTTTGTAACGACGAGGAAATGCAGTTAGGACAATATTCTGTATTTGTGTTGTTTGTATGTGTTTGTAATGACTAGATGTAATCTTTTTGCTAACAGCTACGGAATGTACATGTACTAACACATCGATGCCCTTAACAGCGAGATTGAATTTACAGAAAGATTGTCACTGACAGGAGTGACAGAAGTGGAGATTTCATTGCCCAGTTCAATGCTATTTTAAGCAGGCCTCCTTCCTGGGATGACAACTGCGCCTTTGTTGCATGTTCTGGGCTTAGAATAACTATGTAATTCAATATGCTGTTATTGGTATTGCAATTAGTGCCTGTAAGAGTTTTTCTTAGTCTGCATATCGAATCAAATGGTACAGCCTTACAATTGAGTCAAGTACCCTTTGATTCGATATGCAGACTAAGAAAAGCAACTTGACTCGATTACAAGGCTGAATAATGAACAAAGCTACTCAAATGTGGCTCGTTTTTGTTCGACAAAACACTCGTTTGATCATTTTTAAGGACGTTTAAACAGCGAGCAGAAGATCAATATCGAGTCACATAACTAATCAATATCCATTAACCATAAAACGTGAGCACAAAAGGCTTTAAATCAGACTATGAAGTTCCTGCAATCCAACAATTCGATTGAATAGGTCTCTTCTGAAAAGATTTTAATTTTTAAAAAAGGGACGACCACTCAGTCTCTTAGCCTTAATTTTTCAACTGCATAAGTCTACTATAATAAATTTGTTCTAATAATACTCAATCTTCGTCTTCCTCTTCTTGAGACTGACCACTCAGTCTCTTCGCCTTACTAAGTTCTCATTCTCCCAAGAAAAAAGACTGGCCAAGAGTATTTATTACAATAACATAACTCTCAACAAGCCGAATAGCAAATATCTTTCCCATTCGATTGAGCAATGTCTTTCTTTATGGGTTTCTAGCGCAGCTACTCAAACTTCTTAAAATGAAGGCCTTTTTCGATGTCCCTCTCTACCCTCCTTCCTGCTCCCTGAAATAGGAAGCATCCCGATGCATAATTGTTGCATCTCAATGCATAATTGTGATGCATAATTTGAAATTAGTATACAAAAGTAAATCCCGATGTATAATTTTTATTTTTCGATGCATGAACTATACTACACATGAACAAAATTCCGATGTCAAATTTTGGATTTATGATGTACAGTTAATCCCAATGCACGAATTGGATTACCCATTAACAAAATTCCGATGCACAATTTTGGATTCGCGATGTACAATTAATCCCGATGCATAATTTTTTTCCGATGCACGAACTCGATCACCCAAGTACGAAATTCTAATTCCCAATTTTGATTTTGCCACAATTAATCCCGATGCAATAATTGGATTACCTCTGAAATTTTTTGATGCACAATTATGATTTTACAATGCATAATTTTTTTCAATGCACCAATTGGATTATTGATGCACAAAACGCGATTTTAATTAATGGTGACAAATTCTGCCCACGCTCATATGTCCGTCCAGACCGCCCATTAAAATATGGGCATGGACATACTTAAATTTTAATCTGGGCACAAATGGGCATGCCCACTTAAACCATTAAGTTTTATGGGCATAATATGAGCACAAATGAGCGTCCACATTTTCACCTCTCACTCTCACGATCAATTTTTTTTTTCTTTCTGAATACCTAATAATCCAAAGTTGTTTCTCTCTATACATTTACATTTCTATCAATAATCATTCATTAAGACAGAGAGAGTGTGGGGATAGAGAGAGAAACTAGAAAGAGAGATGCATGGTTGCTACTTGTTCTTCGGATTTGATTTTTAGAACCAAAGAAATAGTCATCAATGGTCGGAGTAACTGTTATTTTTTAAGAATAAAAAATTGACCCATTTTTTTGAAATTCGATATCATATTACTTTTTATATATGGTCAATTATGTATTTTCTGGCTATGAACAAATATATATATATATATATATATATATATATATATATATATATATATATATATATATATATATATATATATATATATATATATATATCAGATTTCCATTTAAAAACAATCGATTTGACGTAAAAATTAAGGAACTAAGAGAATATTTTATTTTAATTAACATACGGCAAAAGTGAAAATATGTTTTTGTTTTGATATTATTAGTGGTTCTGCTAACACTAACACGCCATGTTAAGTTTTTGAGTTCTTTTTAGAAATTTGGTTGTATTAGAAATAGTGATAGATGTTAAATTTGGTTGAGTTCTGGATATATATATATATATATATATATATATATATATATATATATATATAATTAGTTAGTTAGTTAGTTAGTTATAACTTTTGATAATTTTTTGTAAAAATAAATTATTTTTTTGTAATTTTTGTATTTATTTGATAAGTGCATGTTAATGAGTAAATGGGCACCCATGCTCATTTAGTGCTCGCCCATATATGCTCATGTTATTAAATGGACAGTTACTTGCTCACCCATTTGTGCCCGCCGCCCATTTCGGCCGGTCAATTTGCCACCTCTAATTCTAATGCAGCGCGCCTAATCCAATTTCATTAAAAGTAGATTCATTTTGCCCCAAATATTCTTTTTATCGGTTAAATAAAAATATAAAGGACTTTTGAAGTTAAATAATGACTAAAAAGGACCATCACGGTTGTGTCCCCATAAAAAAGTGTGATGGTATTTTGCTGGAAGTGTGATGCTACTCCGTGCAACATGATCCATTCTATACGTGTATCATATGCAATGCCATCACCTTTAAGTTCAAGTTGACACCATAAGAAAGTGTAGCATAGTCTTGTCTTAAAATAATCTTATGGTACAATGCTAGTGAAATTTGAAATTAGTAATGATAAATAACTCGAGTGCAATTTAAGAAAGAAGACTCGAGTTTTAAGTTCTTTTGTATGCGAGAGGTGCATGAACGTATTATTTTAATCAAACATGTTTTGCATTCTAACTCCGCTTACCAACTTCTTCTTTTGGTCCTCCCGTCCCTGTTATCAAATTAATTGAGCGGTTGTTATCTAATTTTTTTGGGCGCAACATTGATGGGCACAATAAATTTGATTGGGTGGCTTATGCCCACAATCTCTATAAAATTTTAATTTTACCTTCTATATATGATATTAATATATTGTTTATGATCAAGTATAATATATTGTTATTATGACCAACTCTCTTTGTTAGTTATATATCCCTTAATTATTGAAATTTTCCAAAATGGACTCTAACTCCCTCTAAAAAAAATAAGTAATTTTATTTGACAATACATATTTTAGTATTGAATTATTGGTTAAAATTCAGAAATAATGTTATTTCGTACGAACAAATAAACAACAAAAAATTCAGAAATAATGTTATTATTGGTTAAAATTCAGAAATAATGTTATTTTGTACGAACAAATAAACAACAAAAAAAAAGTGGTATATTTTTGAGACAAAAACTTTTAAATAGTTGATATAAACTAAACCAACTTCAATAAAAAAATAAAGATTTAAAGATTTCCTTTTACATGAAAAAAGCCCAATGTTTAGAGATGACAAGGAATTGAATAATAAGAGAGATGTGACCGAGCCCCCAATTCATCGGTAATGACGTAGTCTCCAAAAAAGTCAACTCAAAACAACTTGATGATGGTATTGCATGATACACTTCACTTTTTTACAATTCAACTAATCAATACACGATTAATCGCGTAAAAAGGATCTATCTAACAAAAAATATTCGTACGACCAAAAATAATATCATATGCACTTTGAGCGTGATAGTCTGTACCCGGTCCGCCTAGACTTAGGCTGTTGTTTTGTGATTCCCTTGTCCTCTTTCTGATGAGAGAAGGGAAGACATTTTTTGGTTTTGTTGTTTGTTCGACGTGTTTTTTGAATGTGAGAGATTGTGGGGTTCTTTCTTGGTTTTTTTCTTTTCACAAGTTGCTTTATCCGAACAGAAGAAAAACTTTGAAAACAGAAGATAAGAATTTTTTTTTCTTTCTGACGAGAGGGATCAAAATGGAGGATATTGTCTAAAGACTGTAAGAGAGAAATAGAAATTGAGAATGAGAGAAAGAGAGAGTGCCATAACAATTCACACGCACAACAAACAACATGCTATACAAAACAATAACAAACAACCATGTCATCGGCGCCGTTACAGTCGAAACCCAACAAGTATACTAAGAGTTTACAACAACACGTCAATGACTAAAACTTATCGGATGCCACAACAACCAATATACTGAATACCCCGAAGCTACTGCATTTCCAGGAGACATATGAAGAAATTATAAAATAAAGCACAATAGCTTGATATAATTAGTTGGCCCCAAATACAAACTACAACACAACCCAGAGCAACTCTACCAAATATAATCTCTATGTGGCTTTACAAACAATCGTTCTCACAAGACATGGAACGACTCAAATCCAAAATAAATACGATGGAGTTCCATGAGTTTCAACTCGAGAGGAACGAACCATCGCTACCACAATGAACTACTCGACCTCTATACCGACTGGACTCCTCATAACTACAATTTACGATCAACTCGACCTCTACTCGAGGTATGATCAAACTGCACAATAAGAATTCAAAGTACACAATTAGTCATAAAGACTAAGTAAGTTACTACTAATAATAATATGTGGCATGACAATTGTTCTAACTTATAAATATAACATGGTGTTCACAAATATATTCGATGTAATGTTTCATAGGGATTACTCAACCATACGTTATGATTTCCAATACGACATGGTATTCACATAAATATTCAACAACACTGACGTAATAGCGATACATTTGAGCCTAAGACATGTTCTACGTATTGTAGCATACATATTGGTCGATGCAAGCGCTTTGCTGTCATAACTCATATATTGGCCAAACACATCAAAAATCATGTTTTGGCCGGAACACAATAATTGCGTTTAAAAAAATATTAGTTGGTTGTTTGGGTAAACAAAGTAATGCATGAACCTAAATTAAAAGTTGCAAATTTTTGGAGCAAATATAAAACTTTTTTTTTTCTATTATATGTTGAGCCCTATGCCTAATATTGTAGATGCATTTTAATTTAAACAAGATTTTGTGCCCGTGCCTATGATACATAGTCAGTATGGAAGTGATCAACGCATGAAGAAAGGATGATGCGAATAAATTAATATATGCATGATATTCGAATCGCGTGTCGTAATAATTCACACGCACAACAAACAACATGCTATACAAAACAATAACAAACAACCATGTCATCGGCGCCGTTACAGTCGAAAACCAACAAGTATACTAAGAGTTTACAACAACACGTCAATGACTAAAACTTACCGGATGCCACAACAACCAGTATACTGAATACCCCGAAGCTACTGCATTTCCAGGAGACATATGAAGAAATTATAAAATAAAGCACAATAGCTCGATATAATTAGTTGGCCCCAAATACAAACTACAACACAACTCAGAGCAACTCTACCAAATATAATCTCTATGTGGCTTTACAAACAATCGTTCTCACAAGACATGGAACGACTCAAATCCAAAATAAATACGATGGAGTTCCATGAGTTTCAACTCGAGAGGAACGACTGCTACCACAATGAACTACTCGACCTCTATACGGGTTACCGACCAGACTCCTCATAACTACAGCTACGATCAACTCGACCTCTACTCGAGGTATGATCAAACTGCACAATAAGAATTCAAAGTACACAATTAGTCATAAAGACCAAGTAAGTTACTACTAATAATAATATGTGGCATGACAATTGTTCTAACTTATAAATATAACATGGTGTTCACAAAGATATTCAATGTAATGTTTCATAGGGATTACTCAACCATACGTTATGATTTCCAATACGACATGGTATTCACATAAATATTCAACAACACTGACGTAATAGCGATACATTTGAGCCTAAGACATGTTCTACGCATTGTAGCATACATATTGGTCGATGCAAGCAGTTTTGGCTGTTCGCCAACTCATATATTGGCCAAACACATCAAAAATCATGTTTTGGCCGGAACACAATAATTGCGTTTAAAAAATATTAGTTGGTTGTTTGGGTAAACAAAGTAATGCATGAACCTAAATTAAAAGTTGCAAATTTTTGGAGCAAATATGAAACTTTTTTTTCTATTATATGTTGAGCCCTATGCCTAATATTGTAGATGCATTTTAATTTAAACAAGATTTTGTGCCCATGCCTATGATACATAGTCAGTATGGAAGTGATCAACGCATGAAGAAAGGATGATGCGAATAAATTAATATATGCCTGATATTTTGTAGGGGTGATCAATGTACACTACACAAAGAAAAGACGACATCCCGAAAACTAAAGAAATAACACATTAAATGGGCTGTAAAATTTTGTAGCTCATCCAAAAAGGGTATAATTAAACATTCAAAAGCATTCTCTCTCTCTCTCACATGCCAACCCAACACCTGTTACTTGATATAAACATAAAAATAAAAACATCTGCAAACAAAAACCATAAAATAAATTGAATGAGGCTGAGTGAACTTACAAAAGACTATTTTGAAATTGAAATCACATAAATTTCATACCAATAAGGGAAACTTAACACACAATTTTTTTTTTAAAAAAGAAATTCAAATTACAAATATTTAAAATTACTAAAATTAAATACAAAACTTTCGAACAAATGTTTTTTTTAAAAATAATTACAGGTCAGACAAAAAAATAATTGAGATTCATTTGATTATGATAACAATAGATTAAGAAACTACAAACTAAATATTTGTAACATAGTAAATCTAGGTCGGACAAAAAACATCCAAACAGGACAAAAATTAAATTGATTCTGTAAATTGAACGTTTTTTAAACAATCTAGGACAGAAAAATATTAAATTGAGATTGAGTTGATGCCCGAAAAAGAAATTATTTCATATTTAAATTATATCAATTCAGTTAATTACGATAGCAATGAAACTACAAATCCGAGTAAAATAGTAAAACAATAAATCAATATAACTTTGAGTTCAACAAAAAGAAAGTGGATAATTACATTGTAATTATCCGATGAATTGTAAATCAGTAAATCCAGAATGAAACTATAAATCATAGTAAATATCAGATAAAACCTGCAGAGAAGAAACTAATTACGGGATGTAATATATCATTAAAAAGGAGCATATACTTTTTTTGGGGGGAGGTACGGATTACTACATATTTAATACTAACGCTTTAAATATGTATTTGTATCTTTATCTATTTTCTCTAATATATTATCTACAAAAAGAAAACAAAAAAACAAAAGAAGAATAAGAATACACTGAATGTTTAATATCACTCAAATTAGGCAGTAACTTAATAATTAGTCTTGATTAATATTAATATTAATAATTAATAACCCGGGAAAAGGCTGAGGGACCTCTCAGTTGTACAATTCGGATTATAGTTTAGTAGTTATGCAATGATGTAATGAGAAACAAATCGAAAAAGGGATAAAGAGAAAATTGTTTGGCGATTAGAAAATGTAAAAAACAAAAAAAAAAATAATATTTTTTTGGAAAGTGATTAACGATAGAACCTGTTTTACCTGAAAATGATCGGACTTTGATTTGTGACCCTCTCCTCCCTTTAACACGCTCCCATGTGATGGAATAATTTCTCAGTAAAAAAATAATTGTAGAACCGTATTATATCAATTACGAAGGAGGTAGATACAGTAAATCTTATTTCTGGTTGAATAACATTTTTCAGTTGTAACCGTAAACCAAAGAATTGTGGATATGTTTGAAGAGTGAAAATTGCATTGACACTCTTGGATGTCTCAATAAATTACAGTCGTAGGATCTCAGTAAAAGAGTAAATCCCTTCCTGTAATTAGCCCTAGTCAATTGCGAGCGTGTTTTGCTAGTTGTTTTATAATATAGATTATTTATTAAAGAAGTTCGGGGACTAGTTTAGGATAGTCATGTGTTACACTAATATAATTGACGGGCGCACCTGCGGTCAAACCATACGTTAAACAATTGGGCAAGATAGCGTTGCATACCGATGAACGATAGCACGACGCTTTATGAAAACACTTGAACCAGATTTTGATAATTAAGATAACTACAATTATCAAAACTAGTCTTGTAGATTCATTTAGACTAAATTAACTACGATCGGACAACTAATTCAACATATTGCTAATAAATTTTAAATGCAATGGTCATTGGCCCATATAAATTAATTGAATAAGTTTATATTTTCTCCATCGTAAAAAGATAATCTCAGGTTTAATTAAAATATTAGATTAAAACAATATAATACTTATGAATAATATCATTATCAAATTTAAAAATTTCCAAGGTATACATAATTTTTTATTAATCTTTAGTCAAAATTTGATCAAGTAAACCCAAAAAAGGCAAAATAAGACTTTTTGTTTTTTGGGGAGTATTAGAAGTTATCAAATTAAATAGTCTAGTAAATTGTAGTAAAACCCAAAAAATTGTCTCAAGCGTCGGGTTAAACATAATTATATTCATGTTAAATTAATATACAAGAAGCTTATTTCAGCCAATAAGAATGAAAAGAATAAATAAATAAATAAATAAATGATTAGTTTACATATCTTTCTTTGCCTTTGCAAAGAAGAGAGCATGATTTGCCTTAAAAGGATTCTGGAAAGGGAGGGATACTCTGGGGATGGCTGAAGAAATTTTTTGGATCAACTTTACTCTTCACTCGAACCAATCTCTCGAAATTATCACCAAAATATTTAGTACCCCAAATGCTTGCTTCCGCGTAGGTTTTAGTACTTGCTCCCAAGTCAAGATCATTATAGTTGATGTATGAACTTCTTGGAGAATTCGACACATAGCGAGCCAAGTAACTGTAGACGCTTCTTAGCCAGTTAATGCGTCTGTTAGTAGATGATGGCCTTTCTACGTCCAAATTAGCCCATTCAAGAAGCACGTACAAGTTTCCAGCTCTATGCGGAAATGGAATAGCTGACTCTGAAATCTCGTTCATCCTTCCACCGTAAGGACTCAATACGAAATTGGGAGTTCTGACATCTATTTTTAGAAACATTCTCCACATCCCTTCAAGTCCCTTGATAGGGATTGGCTTTTGTACAAAATCCGATTTACCTTTTATTGCAAACTCAGCGGTAGCACTCCGATTAAGTAAGGCTTGAGGTGAAGTTTGACTTGAGAAACCCGAAATCACGAGCGCAGATTGTACGTAACTCATTTCGGTACAATCTTCTCTGACCAAGCCCAACTCAGGGAAACCGTCTTGCATCAATCGAATAAGCCTATCGATTCTACCCAAGAACACTGCATCAAAGGTAATAAGAACTGTTTTCTTACCACTAGGCCACGAATTCTGATTGTTAAGCTTGGGCCCTCAAGAATAAATCTCTATCGGCATTCGGCGCAAATAGCGCCACTTGTGGAAAATGCTTGTTGCATTTTGTTCTAAAGTCCTAGTAGTGGCAAATACGGTTACAATCTCTGGAACATCCACCAAGCTTAACTTCCATGCAACAATGACCCCAAAACTTGAAGCACCACCTCCCCTAATGGCCCAAAACAAATCTTCGCCCATGGATTTTCTATCAAGAATTTGGCCATTCACATCGACCATGCGAGCATCTATCACATGATCAGCGGCAAGGCCATATTTTCGATTGAGGGTACCGTAACCTCCGCCGCTAATGAGCCCGCCAACTCCTACGGTGGACCAAGTACCTCCTGGAAAGGCAAGAGTCCTACTTTTCTCTCCAATTCTGTAATAGAGTTCACCAAGACTCGCACCACCTTGAACCCATCTTTGTCTTACTACATAGCGTCAACATCAATTGATCTCATGTTCGTAAGGTCAAGCATGACAAATGGAGTTTGTGCGGTGTAAGAAAGACCCTCGAAATCATGGCCACAACCTCGGATTCTCAGTTTGATCCCATGTTTCTTGGAGCAATGAATAACAGTTTGGATTTGTGACTCATCGACCGGTGTCACGATGAGAAAAGGTTTAGGGGTTGTGGGTACGTCGAATCGTTTGTTGTTGATATTGGATTCCCAGATGGATGTGAAAGAAGAGTTGTTTGGGGTGTAAATTAATTGGGAAATGGAGGCAGAGTTGCGGGAATGAAGGGTAAGACAACCGGGAAAATCTCGATGGGGATGGTGATGGTGATGATGATGAGCTGAGGAAGCAGCCCATGCAATATTGGTAAATACAGTAGCCAAGAAAAAGGAAAGGAGCAGTGAAGTTTTCATGATTTCTTCTTCTTCTTAATTATCGTTGTTGTTGTTGTTGTTGTTGTTGATGATATAGAGAGGATGGGAGGCCATGCGTTTATATACAGTGTGTTTTGGTCGAGGTTGAGGTTGAATATTGAGATGTGAGACAGGGACAGGACTTGGTCTAATGAAAGAATTATTCAATTATTGTAATTGAATGAATTCCACTACTGTCAACTGTTTAAAGGGCGAAGTGCATAAGACCAGGTTGCTAGCTGGGAAATTATAAAATGTAGTTTGACCAAAGTGAGGTCAAAACAACTTAGGGGGTTAAATTTAGTTAAGCATATATAAATATATATTGGTATATTGGAGCGTATTTATTGTATTATACTCCCTCCGTTCTATTCAAAATGTTCACTATAATATTTTTTGATATTTTATTTAAATAATTTTTTTAAAAATTATGTTCACAATATCTATAACATTTTAATTTTACCTTCTATATATGATATTAATATATTGTTTTTGATCAAGTATTATATATTGTTATTATGACCAACTCTTTTGTTAGTTATATATCCCTTAATTATTGGAATTTTTAGAAATAGACTCTAACTCCCTCTAAAAAAGTAAGTAATTTTATTTGACAAGACATATTTTAGTATTGAATTATTGGTTAAAATTCAGAAATAAAGTTATTTCGTATGAACAAATAAACAACGAAAAAAATAGTATATTTTTGAGATAAAAACTTTTAAATGGTTGACATAAACTAAACCAACTTCAATAAAAAAAACAAAGATTTGAAGATTTCCATTTACGTGAAAAAAGCCCAATGTTTAGAGATGAAGGAATTGAATAATAAGAGAGATGTGACCAAGTCCCCAATTCACCCGTAATGATGTAGTCTCCAAAATAGTCAACTCAAAACAACTTGATGATGGTATTGCATGATACACGTATAGAATGGAGTTGCATGATGCCACCATAAGAAAGTGTTGGATAGTCTTATATATGAGTAAGTCTCCAGTAATAGCGTCTTACAAACGTTATTTCGTAAATTGGAACTCCACTCTTTTACAATTCAACTCATCAACACACGATCAGTTGGGTAAAAAGGATCCGTCTAACAAAAAATATTCGTATGACCGTCTAACACAAGTATTTTCCATCTTAAATTAAATAATATTATTGTACAATGCTAGTGAAATTTGAAATTAATAATGATAAATAACTCGAGTCCAAATTAAGTAAGAAGTCTCAAGTTTGAGTCCTTGTGTATGCGAGAGATGCATGGGCGTATTATTTTAATCAAACATGTTTTGCTGTCTAACTCGGCTTACCAACTTCTTCTTTGGGTCCTCCCGTGACTGTTATCAAATTAATTGAGCTATTGTTATCTAATTTTTTTTGGGGCAGCATTAATTGAGGGGCGCGATAAATCCGATTGGGTGGCTTTGTCTTTTTTTTTCCTCTTAAGTGGTGCGTGGGAAGTGATAGAACTTGTGAATCCCCTTCTCTACCACTGGGCCACCATCTTAGGGGTATGGCTTGGTCTTCTTGATGTGAGACTATCTCTGAATCTCTTAAGGTGCTTTAGGCATTCTTTCCATGGTTGATCTAATTAATTCTTATTCGATTAATCTTTGGTGGCGTTTTCATACCCAAAAGAGTATTTGGGGTGATTTTATGCATGCTCGTTACTGTTCTTCTTCTCATCCAGCTGTTGAGCGATCCAAAGGCTCTCATATTTTTACTCGTCTCTTCGAGCGTGTGCTCTTGCTGAACCTTTCATTCATTGGGTGGTGGGCAACGATAATTGCCCTATATGGCATGATTTATTACGCAGCCCCTCGACACGATCCTGTCCAAGGTCTGAGAGTTTTCCACTTCTCCTTCCGTCTCTAATGCTGCCATGAACTATCTCCCCTCCTAGATTCGTCATGCTATTCAGGATCAACATATTTATCTCGTTGATGAGGCAGATTAACTTTGCTGGTCTAGATCGTCGAGTGATATTTTCTCCTTGAAATATGCTCGATTAACCTTTAAACCTGGTGGTTCTAGCTTGCTCTCCTCCAAGTTTATTTGGCATAACCTCCTTGCTAAATAGATTTATGTGGAGATTGTTCAAATCACGTCTTCCCTTGGATGAAGCACCGATTAAGATAGGTATCTTGATAGTATCTTGTTGCCACTGTTGCTCTTAGCCTGAGTTGGGGACTTTTGTGCATGTTTTTCTCTATAGTGAGATAGCCTCTACAGTTTGGGCTCACTTCCAAAGCTGCTATGACTTGGCTTTTGCTGATTCTTCTATTAGATAGAGATGTATGAGTGAGAACTCTGTATCGACCCTCCCCCCATCATCGTGAATGACGAGTTGGTTTCAAAACTTGAGCGCGTGGAATACGCTCGGCCTCGTGTGGACTCTAAAAATATGTAAAGAGTCGCTACCTTCATTTAAAAAGGAAACAAAGGAAAACCTAGATTCTAAGGTTCGGAAAACCTACACACACGCGTGCGACAAGAGTATATAATTTACATTTCATTTACATATTGAAACAAAATAAAAAAGAAAAAATACAGACTAAAACATAACAACACAACCAAAAATAATATCGTATACACTTTGAGCGTGATAGTCTGTACCCGGTACACCTAGACTTAGGCTGTTGTTTTGTGATTCCCTTGTCCTCTTTCTGATGAGAGAAGGGAGGACATTTTTTTTGTTTTGTTGTTTGTCCGACGTGTTTTTTGAACGTGAAAGATTGTGGGGTTCTTTCTTGGTTTTTGTCTTTTCACAAGTTGCTTTATCCGAACAGAAGAAAAGCTTCGAAAACAGAAGATAAGAATTTTTTTTTCTTTCTGACGAGAGGGATCAAAATGGAGGAGTATTGTCTAAAGAGTGTAAGAGAGAAATAGAAATTGAGAATGAGAGAAAGAGAGAGTGGATGATCCTAGAAGTGATTTTTTTAATGAGAGTGAGCGTTAGAGAATAAGGGGGAGGATGGATTATATATAGGGAATGAGTGGGGGGTGAGAGTGAGGGAGAGAAGAAAGGATGGGTGTATAGGTGATAAGGGGATAGGTTTGAAATAGGGAGGGGGACGGTTGGTGTGTTGGAGAAGGGAGAAAGGTTTTCTTAATGGGATAGGAAATAGGAAGGGGAACTGGCGGCTGCCGCTTTCATTTCTTTTACTTTTTCTTTTCTTTCTTCTTTGTTTCTTCTTTTTATGTTCTTCTTTGTTTCTTCATTTTTCCTAATTTCTTCTATTTTCTTCTTTTCTTCCCTTTTTTTTTTTGCTTCTTCTAGTTTGATATCCCAAAACATATAAAATTAAAGCATTAGTCCATTTTGAGATAATTACATGACAATATAAAATAGTGGTACAAAATTGAGGTGTCTACGGTATGGTTTTGTGACTTTATAAGGAGTTGGTTATTCTAAGCATTCTTCCTTCTATAATTTTATGGCACTTATGGAAGTGTCGTAATACTGTTTTGTTTGAGGGAATTCACCGTTCTGCAGGCAACGTGATCATGGGCATCCAAAGGGAGCTTAATCTCATTCTTTTGGCGGCTAATTTCAAATGTATTCGTTGGTCTGGAAGCTCTATGATATATGGGAAGGCTTATAGTGTCTCAATTAGTCTAGTTTATTGGCTCAAGCCTCTCCCTGGGGTCGTTAAGCTTAACTCTGATGGTGGTAGTCATGGTAACCCGACACTGGTGGGTTGATTCGTGACTCAAACAAACACTATTCTTCATGGGTATTCTATGGCTTATGGAGATTACACAACTACTGTTGCTGAAGTTAAAGCTTTATTCCACGGTATATGTTGGCTTTCCCGTCATGGGTTCCATAAGTCGATTAATTGAGAGTGACTCGGCTTTCACTGCTGGGTGTGTCACTAAAGGTCACTCCCTTCCTTGGAAATGTGCTTATCATATTCATGTTGTTCTAGAGTTGAAGCGAGTTATTTTTTTTTCTATTTTCGGAGTTGTTATAGTGTGACAGCCCCGACACGAACCCCAACACAGAATCCCGAGGTTGTGACGCCAGAAACCAACAAGTGAAAACAAATGTGGAAGCAACAACACAAAATGTCCGAGTTATCATGTTCTAAGCTAATCACACCCAAAGAGATATTCAATGTCTCGTGACAAAAAATTCGAATCGCGTGCCGTAACAATTCACACGCACAACAAAAAACATGCTATAGAAAACAATAACAAACAACCATGTCATCGGCGCCGTTACAGTCGAAACCCAACAAGTATACTAAGAGTTTACAACAACACGTCAATGACTAAAACTTACCGGATGCCACAACAACCAGTATACTGAATACCCCGAAGCTACTGCATTTCCAGGAGACATATGAAGAAATTATAAAATAAAGCACAATAGCTCGATATAATTAGTTGGCCCCAAATACAAACTACAACACAACTCAGAGCAACTCTACCAAATATAATCTCTATGTGGCTTTACAAACAATCGTTCTCACAAGACATGGAACGACTCAAATCCAAAATAAATACGATGGAGTTCCATGAGTTTCAACTCGAGAGGAACGGCTGCTACCACAATGAACTACTCGACCTCTATACGGGTTACCGACCAGACTCCTCAGAACTACAGCTACGATCAACTCGACCTCTACTCTTTTTTAAAATTTTTTTTTTATTATTATTTTTAATGCCTTGAAAGGCTACAATTATATATCTATGATGCCTTTGGTATGGCTCAAACAATTGGTGCCTCTGGGGAGGCTTTGAACACCCGACCTCTCGGTTGAGAGTAGTTAAGTCCCAGGGTGCCTCTGGTAGGGCTTGAATACTCAACCTCTCCGTTAATATAAGTGAGTAGCTAAATGGGGCCTTTGGATAAGGCTTTAACAACAACGATGCCTCTGAAGAGGCTTGAACACCCGACCTCTCTACTGAGAGTTGTAAAGTCCAGGGTGTCTCTAGTGAGACTCGAACACCCAACCTCTCCGTAAGGAGAAGTGAGCAGTACCAGTTGAGCTAGAGCTCGTTGGTACTCGACCTCTACTCGAGGTATGATCAAACTGCACAATAAGAATTCAAAGTACACAATTAGTCATAAAGACTAAGTAAGTTACTACTAATAATAATATGTGGCATGACAATTGTTCTAACTTATAAATATAACATGGTGTTCACAAAGATATTCAATGTAATGTTTCATAGGGATTACTCAACCATACGTTATGATTTCAGACACGACATGGTATTCACATAAATATTCAACAACACTGACGTAATAGCGATACATTTGAGCCTAAGACATGTTCTACGTATTGTAGCATGCATATTGGTCGATGCAAGTAGTTTTGGATGTTCGCCAACTCATATATTGGCCAAACACATCAAAAATCATGTTTTGGCCGGAACACAATAATTGCGTTTTAAAAAATATTAGTTGGTTGTTTGGGTAAACAAAGTAATGCATGAACCTAAATTAAAAGTTGCAAATTTTTGGAGCAAATATGAAACTTTTTTTTCTATTATATGTTGAGCCCTATGCCTAATATTGTAGATGCATTTTAATTTAAACAAGATTTTGTGCCCGTGCCTATGATACATAGTCAGTATGGAAGTGATCAACGCATGAAGAAAGGATGATGCGAATAAATTAATATATGCCTGATATTTTGTAGGGGTGATCAATGTACACTACACAAAGAAAAGACGACATCCCGAAAACTAAAGAAATAACACATTAAATGGGCTGTAAAATTTTGTAGCTCATCCAAAAAGGGTATAATTAAACATTCAAAAGCATTTTCTCTCTCTCTCTCGCACATGCCAACCCAACACCTGTTACTTGATATAAACATAAAAATAAAAAAAATAGGCAAACAAAAACCATAAAATAAATTGAATGAGGCTGAGTGAACTTACAAAAGACTATTTTGAAATTGAAATCACATAAATTTCATACCAATAAGGGAAACTTAACACACAATTTTTTTTTAAAAAAGAAATTCAAATTACAAATATTTAAAATTACTAAAATTAAATACAAAACTTTCGAACAAATGTTTTTTTTAAAAAATAATTACAGGTCAGACAAAAAAATAATTGAGATTCATTTGATTATGATAACAATAGATTAAGAAACTACAAACTAAATATTTGTAACATAGTAAATCTAGGTCGGACAAAAAACATCCAAACAGGACAAAAATTAAATTGATTCTGTAAATTGAACGTTTTTTAAACAATCTAGGACAGAAAAATATTAAATTGAGATTGAGTTGATGCCCGAAAAAGAAATTATTTCATATTTAAATTATATCAATTCAGTTAATTACGATAGCAATGAAACTACAAATCCGAGTAAAATAGTAAAACAATAAATCAATATAACTTTGAGTTCAACAAAAAGAAAGTGGATAATTACCGCTGTAATTATCCAGTGAAACAGTAATTGTAAATCAGTAAATCCAGAATGAAACTATAAATCATAGTAAATATCAGATAAAACCTGCAGAGAGAAACTAATTACGGGATGTAATATATCATTAAAAAGGAGCATATACTTTTTTTGGGGGGAGGTACGGATTACTACATATTTAATACTAACGCTTTAAATATGTATTTGTATCTTTATCTATTTTCTCTAATATATTATCTACAAAAAGAAAACAAAAAAACAAAAGAAGAATAAAAATACACTGAATGTTGAATTATTGGTTAAAATTCAGAAATAATGTTATTTCGTACGAACAAATAAACAACAAAAAATTCAGAAATAATGTTATTATTGGTTAAAATTCAGAAATAATGTTATTTTGTACGAACAAATAAACAACAAAAAAAAAGTGGTATATTTTTGAGACAAAAACTTTTAAATAGTTGATATAAACTAAACCAACTTCAATAAAAAAATAAAGATTTAAAGATTTCCTTTTACATGAAAAAAGCCCAATGTTTAGAGATGACAAGGAATTGAATAATAAGAGAGATGTGACCGAGCCCCCAATTCATCGGTAATGACGTAGTCTCCAAAAAAGTCAACTCAAAACAACTTGATGATGGTATTGCATGATACACTTCACTTTTTTACAATTCAACTAATCAATACACGATTAATCGCGTAAAAAGGATCTATCTAACAAAAAATATTCGTACGACCAAAAATAATATCATATGCACTTTGAGCGTGATAGTCTGTACCCGGTCCGCCTAGACTTAGGCTGTTGTTTTGTGATTCCCTTGTCCTCTTTCTGATGAGAGAAGGGAAGACATTTTTTGGTTTTGTTGTTTGTTCGACGTGTTTTTTGAATGTGAGAGATTGTGGGGTTCTTTCTTGGTTTTTTTCTTTTCACAAGTTGCTTTATCCGAACAGAAGAAAAACTTTGAAAAGCGAAGATAAGAATTTTTTTCTTTCGGCGAGAGGGATCAAAATGGAGGATATTGTCTAAAAGGCGTAAGAGAGAAATAGAAATTGAGAATGAGAGAAAGAGAGAGTGCCATAACAATTCACACGCACAACAAACAACATGCTATACAAAACAATAACAAACAACCATGTCATCGGCGCCGTTACAGTCGAAACCCAACAAGTATACTAAGAGTTTACAACAACACGTCAATGACTAAAACTTATCGGATGCCACAACAACCAATATACTGAATACCCCGAAGCTACTGCATTTCCAGGAGACATATGAAGAAATTATAAAATAAAGCACAATAGCTTGATATAATTAGTTGGCCCCAAATACAAACTACAACACAACCCAGAGCAACTCTACCAAATATAATCTCTATGTGGCTTTACAAACAATCGTTCTCACAAGACATGGAACGACTCAAATCCAAAATAAATACGATGGAGTTCCATGAGTTTCAACTCGAGAAGCATTGCTACCACAATGAACTACTCGACCTCTATACGGGTTACCGACCAGACTCCTCATAACTACAGCTACGATCAACTCGACCTCTACTCGAGGTATGATCAAACTGCACAATAAGAATTCAAAGTACACAATTAGTCATAAAGACTAAGTAAGTTACTACTAATAATAATATGTGGCATGACAATTGTTCTAACTTATAAATATAACATGGTGTTCACAAATATATTCGATGTAATGTTTCATAGGGATTACTCAACCATACGTTATGATTTCCAATACGACATGGTATTCACATAAATATTCAACAACACTGACGTAATAGCGATACATTTGAGCCTAAGACATGTTCTACGTATTGTAGCATACATATTGGTCGATGCAAGCAGTTTTGGCTGTTCGCCAACTCATATATTGGCCAAACACATCAAAAATCATGTTTTGGCCGGAACACAATAATTGCGTTTAAAAAAATATTAGTTGGTTGTTTGGGTAAACAAAGTAATGCATGAACCTAAATTAAAAGTTGCAAATTTTTGGAGCAAATATAAAACTTTTTTTTTTCTATTATATGTTGAGCCCTATGCCTAATATTGTAGATGCATTTTAATTTAAACAAGATTTTGTGCCCGTGCCTATGATACATAGTCAGTATGGAAGTGATCAACGCATGAAGAAAGGATGATGCGAATAAATTAATATATGCATGATATTCGAATCGCGTGTCGTAATAATTCACACGCACAACAAACAACATGCTATACAAAACAATAACAAACAACCATGTCATCGGCGCCGTTACAGTCGAAAACCAACAAGTATACTAAGAGTTTACAACAACACGTCAATGACTAAAACTTCAGGATGCCACAACAACCCGGTATCTTGAATACCCGAGAAACTCTGCATTTCGGGAGACATATGAAGAAATTATAAAATAAAGCACAATAGCTCGATATAATTAGTTGGCCCCAAATACAAACTACAACACAACTCAGAGCAACTCTACCAAATATAATCTCTATGTGGCTTTACAAACAATCGTTCTCACAAGACATGGAACGACTCAAATCCAAAATAAATACGATGGAGTTCCATGAGTTTCAACTCGAGAGGAGCAGCTACACAATGAACTACTCGACCTCTATATGGGTTACCGACCAGACTCCTCATAACTACAGCTACGATCAACTCGACCTCTACTCGAGGTATGATCAAACTGCACAATAAGAATTCAAAGTACACAATTAGTCATAAAGACCAAGTAAGTTACTACTAATAATAATATGTGGCATGACAATTGTTCTAACTTATAAATATAACATGGTGTTCACAAAGATATTTAATGTAATGTTTCATAGGGATTACTCAACCATACCTTATGATTTCCAATACGACATGGTATTCACATAAATATTCAACAACACTGACGTAATAGCGATACATTTGAGCCAAAGACATGTTCTACGTATTGTAGCATACATATTGGTCGATGCAAGCAGTTTTGGCAGTTCGCCAACTCATATATTGGCCAAACACATCAAAAATCATGTTTTGGCCGGAACACAATAATTGCGTTTAAAAAAATATTAGTTGGTTGTTTGGGTAAACAAAGTAATGCATGAACCTAAATTAAAAGTTGCAAATTTTTGGAGCAAATATGAAACTTTTTTCTATTATATGTTGAGCCCTATGCCTAATATTGTAGATGCATTTTAATTTAAACAAGATTTTGTGCCCATGCCTATGATACATAGTCAGTATGGAAGTGATCAACGCATGAAGAAAGGATGATGCGAATAAATTAATATATGCCTGATATTTTGTAGGGGTGATCAATGTACACTACAAAAGAAAAGAGCGACATCGAAAACTAAAGAAATAACACATTAAATGGGGTAAAATTTTGTAGCTCATCCAAGGGTATAATTAAACATTCAAAAGCATTCTCTCTCTCTCTCACATGCCAACCCAACACCTGTTACTTGATATAAACATAAAAATAAAAACATCTGCAAACAAAAACCATAAAATAAATTGAATGGTGAGTGAACTTACAAAAGACTATTTTGAAATTGAAATCACATAAATTTCATACCAATAAGGGAAACTTAACACACAATTTTTTTTTAAAAAAGAAATTCAAATTACAAATATTTAAAATTACTAAAATTAAATACAAAACTTTCGAACAAATGTTTTTTTTTAAAAATAATTACAGGTCAGACAAAAAAATAATTGAGATTCATTTGATTATGATAACAATAGATTAAGAAACTACAAACTAAATATTTGTAACATAGTAAATCTAGTCGGACAAAAACATCCAAAGGACAAAAATTAAATTGATTACGTAAATTGAGCGTTTTTAAACAATCTAGGACAAAAAAATATTAAATTGAGATTGAATTGATGCCCGAAAAAGGGGTATTTCATATTTAAAATTATATCAATTGATTAATTACGATATATGTAAAGAACTACAAATCCGAGATAAAATAGTAAAACAATAAATAATATAACTTTGAGTTCAACAAAAGGTGGATAATTACCGCTGCCATTATCCGGTAAACTTGATAATTATCATCCGGTAAATCAAAGGAGAAATGAAACTATAAATCATAGTAAATAGGATAAAACACTGCGAGAGAAAAATAATTACGGGATGTAATATATCATTAAAAAGGCATATACTTTTTTTGGGGGAATCTGATTACTACATATTTAATACTAGCGCTTTAAATATATTTGTATCTTTATCTATTTTCTCTAATATATTATCTACAAAAAGAAAACAAAAAACAAAAGAATT
>JABEVN020000202.1:0-53857 GCA_013146195.2 Codonopsis lanceolata | reverse complement strand
AGAGAGGCTATGTTAGGTGGTTTGAAATGAGTGGCAGATGGGTAAGTGGGAGGTTTCTGCCATGCTTTTTGGAATAGAGGATCCGAACTCCCATTATTAAGAGTGTAAAAGTCTTTTTGTTTAAATTTTAACGTGAATATTAACAAACGACATATAAGTGACTAATTGTCCACAATCAATTTAAATGTTAAGTTCAAGGACCATATTATATATAACCTTAAAAAAAAACCAAAAAGAAAAAGTCCAAAAATGAGAGGGTAAAGTAAAGGCAACAAAGGAAAGAGAGTGCATTGCACATGTTTGAATTGTCAGTCATGTTTTACCCCCGTTACACATTCCTGTAACGCGCGTGTATGACACGCGCTTGTATCATTTGGTGATTTGGGGATATCGATGACATTTACGCGCCGATGGAGGAAACCTTTTTGATTTTGTTCAGATCAATTATTATATGTTCCAATTTATTAGGAACACGCTGACTGATCTTTTGTGGGAATAGTTAGCACAACAAGGTTAAAAATGTTAGGCGTTAATGACAGCCAGTAGCGGCTAGCTGGGGGCCAGTCGAGCGTGTCGGGGGCCCAGTCGGCGTAATGAGACTAGCCGGGCCAGAATTAAGGCATAATTACCATTGTTTTGATAATTTACATCAAAGATCAAACACATTGAATACAAATTTAATTTTTTTTATTTGTCATTTTATCAAACACTTGTTTATATTTGTAAAATGAACAAAAATATACAAACCTAACATTAATCTCAATTCTCAACAACCCCAAAGCAATAAACCAGCCAAGTTTAGAACTAAAAACTAAAAAAATAATAATTTCAGGTTAAGCCTTACCTTACCTCCTCTCACATTACCACTCTCCCTTCCTTCTCCGGTTTGCTCCCTTCCTTCTGCGGTCGCGTGTTACAAAATCAAAGCTACAAAATAAATTAAGGTCGGCGAGGTTTGGCGTGAGGACTTAACGTCGATTAGGCGGCAAGAAGTCGCGGCCGATAGAGAGGGGTCTAGCGCCTAGCGGGGCCTAAGCGGGCCCAGGCTGGAGTTTTAAGTGCCCTTCCAATAGGTGGAATTCTTCCACGTGTTATCATGTGTCAACAATAATAAAATAAAAGTTTAGGTAAGACGTTATTATAATTTTTTTTTAAAGACGAATCCTTTATTATGTTTGTGAGAAAGAATGACTCTTCTTACAAATTAAGATCCGTAAAACAATTTTACAGGAGACCTACTATAACAACAATACGCTCATAAAATCAAAAAGCTAGAAAACTCAAGACAAACAATGTAAATAATACTTCTTCTTCTTTTAAATCATCGTCTTCGACACATCGTTTAAAAAATAATAATTTACTGTAATATAAATATTGGTGAAATGTGTGGTTTACTTTAATACTTTTGAACATATAACCATAATTAAAATAAGTAAAAAAAATGAGGATAAAATGGTAAAAATATTTTTTTAACATTTGATCATTAAAGGCTATTTGCATTTGCATTTGCATGGGGATGTAAACTTTATTTCATAAATATCAAAGGAAAAGCTCTAACATGGATGAGTACAAACGCACTCGAAAGGAGTAATCAATTTCTTGTCTCCGCACTTGCCTTTTGCCTCTTTTCCATACACGTATTGACAACGTGAATTACATAGCTTATCACTGAAACAGTCTCCCGAAGGGTCACTGATTAAATGCTTGCATGTTTTCGTTTTGGCTTCAATCATTAACGCCTCATCCCCTGCAAATTCACATGCAAGATTTACTCAGTTTCTATGTATCGCTCCCAAGAAAATCATTAGAAGAACAATAAGTTTAAGACGAAGCCTCACTTTCCTACAACTCAACGAATGATCCGATCCGATTACACAATTGAAATAGTCAAACGAAAAGAAAATTAAAAACTAAAAGCCTAAAATACTAGATTTGTCCATTTTGAGATGTCTTTTTCAACATTTATACTTATTAATTTGAGATATATTTTACAAACCCCCATCCTTTGTGGGAACATCTCAAAGCGCCGTAAGAGACATCTTTTTGGACTTGATGAAAAGAGCTCTGGAATTTCTTTCATTGACTCATACCACTATCGGTCAGAAAAAAAAAAAAATCAAAAGTTGCAACCAATACAAATGTGAATAAAATTGAACTTCAGTATCAATTTTGGTCATCATATCTCTTTCAACTTTATTTACGGTCTTTTATTCTAAACACAAGTACTTATCACATACTTTATCCATTATTGGTAAAAAGTCAAACATATTATTTTGAAATATTTCATTTTAAGAGTTTATTTTTTTTAAAAAAATATTTATTATCTCCACAACCTTTCAACTTTACAATCTATATTTGATATTAACATATTGGTTATACTTAATCATTTTTGTAATTATGACATACTTTAATATTAGTTATATATTTATTTATAATTAAACTTTTCAAATAAAGACTTTTTGAGTAGAACAAATGGAGCATTAACTATGCACTAAATTTTGTGAAAACAAATTTCAATATTGTGAATTGAAATGACTAATATTTTATTTAAAGACATTTGATTGGTTGATAGTAATGCTACTTTTTAAATAACTATATACTTGATTTTTATACCTAAAAAATGTCGAATGTTAATTAATATCATGTATGAAATAAATCACCCATTTTTTTTTCCCGTTGTTTCATAGAATAATGTGTGTTTTTTTGAATCACCTGTGTTTAAATTTTACACAACCGGTATATCAATATTAAATTAAATCCTTAAAAAAATTAAATAAACCACAAACCATAAAATGAACTATGAAAGCTAACATAACCTTTATTTTCAAGATGATTTATATTTACCAAAAAGTCCCTATAAAAATATTCATATCCAAAAAGTCTCAAAAATACATTTCTTTTAAAAAAATCTCAAAGTTAAGCTTTTCGTTTACAAAAATTTCATAATTATACGTACTTACTAACATCGTTAATTAGCGTATAAGTTTTTATTTGAATGTAAACTTATTCCGATTTTCAATGATATTAGCACTTATGGTATTTTGTGTTAAAAACACATAATAATGAAAACAAAAACAATAATGACAACAACAACAACAAAAACATTAACAATAATAAAAAGAATAATGATGATAATAATATGTATAATTTAATTAACGACGCTTAAGTGAACAATATTGTGGATCGCATCTCTTCAAGATCAATCAAATCCAACAATAATCTTATGAAGTAAATATATATCAATTATCAAACAATAATAAAATCTATGTGGAAATCATTTTTGCCATTATACATAAATATTGAAATCAATATGAAATTGAAGAGCATTACGTACGTGCGACCATGAAAATCACAATGAAGAAAATTGCAAGAATGGGAAACTTTTCCATCTTCAACTCTTCCTGATGATTAATGTAAATATGAAGATTTAAGGGTAGGTATACAATGGAGATCCAATGTATAAACTAGGAAGAATTTATAAGCAAAACTTGAGAGGGTGTAACATTTAGTCAGATTTTGACAATCTTTAGTATTATTAAATATTCACGATCTTTAGTTTATATTACTGGAAGGAACTAGTTTTTTTAACTCGTGCGTTAAACGCACGTCAATTAAATCGTACATAAACAAAAAAAGGAGAATAAGTTTATTAACAATTACAAATAAGTATATCACTAATTATTATAGAATCTAAAAAAATTCCTTATAGACAACATTTGTTGTCTTATTAGTTGGTTTTTCATCTTTACCGCATATCAATATCTTTAAACCAAAATAATTTGTTACTCTATAAACTACGACATATAAATGTCCATGGCTAAATACTGTTTTTTTTTTCAAATAGAGACTTACATGTAATTTTTGACTTTGACATTTGTTAATTGTCATTGCATATGATATCAGCAATCTAAATTGTCTTCTATGGAATTTGAAACACAGTCTTACATCGAATATAGTTACTGACAATCTTGGGATAAAAACATTTTCGCCAACATTGCTTTCTTTCAAAAATTTTGTACAACAATATGATCATCAAAATTTATGATGATTAGTCTTGTTTCATTGCACAACTCTGCAGCATGGTTAATATTTCTCAATAGCATTACGGGAACACTAATTTTAAGTGTCAATTCATAGTCTGACAACCCCTGACACTTTATACTATTCAAAAACTCTGTATAATAAATGTTTTCAAACAAACTTTGAATTTTTTCCGCCCTTCAAATATAATATGAATTCAAATAAGTTCTTCCTTTTGAATGATTACTTTTATTAAATTATATTTGTATTTTATGAATAAAGAAATTTCTGAGAAGAAAATAAGTTAAAATCAAAATAACAAATTTATTTTTACCGTTAACTATTATTTTTGTTTTGTAAATTATTTTGATTTTAATAACTTCCATTATATTTTTTTTGTTTTATTGACTTTGTAACTATTATTTTTATTTTATTTTTAAGAATTAGTTTTACGAAAAAAAATTGTTCCGTAATTTTTTATTATTATTTTGCTAACCTCAGTTTAAATTGTTTTGTTTTATTGATTCTGTAACTGCTATTTTTGTTCCATCAAATATTTTTATTTTACTAACATATTTTTGTTTTACATAACTATTTTTAAGAATTTGTTTTAAACTTTTGTTCAATAAATTATTTTTATAATTTTACTAACATCAGTTTAAATTATTTTTGTTTTATATATTGACTCCGTAACTATTATTTTTGTTCCATCAAATATTTTTATTTAACTAATGTATTTTTTGTTTTACATAGATATTTTTAAGAATTTGTTTTAAAATTTTGTTCCATAAATTATTTTTATTATTTTAGTAACTTCAGTTTAATTTTTTTTTGTTTTTATTGATTATGTAACTATTATTTTTGTTACATCAAATATTTTTATTTTACTAACATATTTTTTGTTATATATATTTATATTTTTAAGAATTTGTTTTAAACTTTTGTTCCGTAAATTATTTTATTTTACTAACCTTCGCATTAAATTATTTTTGTTTTGTTGATTCTGTAACATTTATTTTTATAGTGGCTTGTTCCATAAATTATTTTTATTTTACTAACCTCTTATATTTTTTGTTTTCTTAACTCCGGAACTATTAATTTTGTTTTGGTTACAATTTTTTATGTTTAAAGAGAGAAAAATATTTAAACATAATTGAAAGAGAGGGGATGGTGGTGATGAGAGAGAAAATAAGGAGAAGACGGGAGAGAGAAAGATAAATATACCTAGAGAAGAGAGGAGATAGAAATAGTGAAATGGTATCTAAAAAGTTAATAATTCAAAAGTGAAATTTTGGAGGGAGAAATCTACCCTTGCCATTATATATATACTAGTTTTTTTAACCCGTGCGTTAAACGCATTGCAATAAAATCGTACATAAAAAATTAAAGATGATCGGTTTATTAAAAATTACACATAAGTATATCACTCATCATTATAGATTCTAAAAAAATTTCTTATACACAACATTTGTTGTCTTATTAGTTGGTTTTTCATCTTCACTGTATATCAATATCTTCAAACCAAAATAATTTGTTACTCTAGAAACTACGACATATAACTGTCTATGGCTAAATACTAGTTTTTTTCTTTCTAAAAGAGACATGCGTGTAATTATTGTCTTTGAAACTTGTTAATTGCCATTGCATATGATACCAACAATGTAATTTGTCTTCTCTAAAACTTGAAAGACAGTCTTACATGGGATAAGTTAATAACAATCTTGAGATAAAAACATTTTCTCCAATATTGTTTCCTTTCAATTTTTTTGTTTCAACAATGTGATCCCCAATATTTATGATGATTAGTCATGTTCCATTGTACAACCATGCAGCATGGTCAATGTTTCTCAATAGCACTACTGGAATACTAATTCTAAATGTCAATTCAAGGCCTGACAACCTCGAACACTTTATACTATTCAAAAACTTTGTATAATGAATGTCTTCGAACAAACTTAAATTTTTTCCGCCTTTCAAATAGAATGTGAACTCAAATAAGTTCTTCCTTTTGAATGATTACTTTTATTAAATTATATTTGTATTTTATGAATAAATACATTTCTGAGAAAAAAATATGCTAAAATTAAAATAACGAAATTATTTTTACCGTTAACAATTATTTTTGTTTTGTAAATTATTTTGATTGCAATAACTTCTATTATATTTTTTGTTTTATTGACTTCGTAACTATTATTTTTTTTAAGAATTAGTTTTACAGAAAAAATTTGTTCCGTAATTTTTTATTATTATTCTACTAACCTCAGTTTAAATTGTTTTATTTTATTGACTCTGTAACTATTATTTTTTGTTCAATCAAATATTTTTATTTTACTAACGTATTTTTGTTTTACCTAACTATTTTTAAGAATTTATTTTAAAATTTTGTTCCGTAAATTATTTTTATAAGTTTACTAACCTCAGTTTAAATTATTTTTGTTTTATTGACACCGTAACTATTATTTTTGTTCAATTAAATATTTTTATTTAACTAATGTATTTGTGTTTTACATAGCTATTTTTAACAATTTGTTTTAAAATTTTGTTCCGTAAATTATTTTTATTCTTTTAGTAACCTTAGTTTAAATTGTTTTTTATTTTTATTGACTTTGTAACTATTATTTTTGTTCCATCAAATATTATTATTTTACTAATGTATTTTTTTACATATATATGTTTAAGAATTTGTTTTAAACTTTTGTTCCATAAATTATTTTATTTTACTAACCTCCGCATTAAATTATTTTTGTTTTGTTGATTCTGTAACTTTTATTTTTATAGTGGCTTGTTCCATAAATTATTTTTATTTTACCAACCTCTTATATTTTTGTTTTCTTGACTCCGGAACTATTATTTTTGTTTTAGTTACTATTTTTTATGTTTAAAGAGAGAATTTTTTTTATACATATTTAAAAGAGAGGAGATGGTGGTGATGAGAGAGAAAATATGGAGGGGACGGAAAAGAGAAAGATAAATACAACCAGAGTAGATAGGAGAGAGAAATAGTGAAATGGTAACTCAAAAGTCAATAATTCAAAAGTGAGGGAGAAATCCACCCTTGTCATTATATATATATATATATATATATATATATATATATATATATATATATATATACTAGATTCTGTGCCCGTGCCTATTGCACGGCGTCAATATATGACGGTGTTAGTATTCAAATAAATCAATATAATAAATAATATATATTGTGTATATATATATATATATAATTAAATATTTAAATTAGTGACAACTCAGCTACCAATTTTCATTTCCTTTTTAGTTTCTCTCTCCTGAAACTAAAGATAGGGGGTGGTGGTCAAAAGTGATTTACTAAAGAATGAAAGAGAAGAGTCAAATAAATAAATAAATAAATAATTAAGGGATTAGTGGCAGTAAAAAAGAAGAAAGAAGGAGTACACAGTTTAAAAAGAGAACAAAAAAAAAAGCTTGAAAAGGATGGAAGAAAGCCGGTTGAAATAAAAAAGTAGGAAGAAAAACTTGAATAGGAAACGGTTAGATTAAGTTACGATAAAAACAATATAGATGAGATTTAGGAAGAAAAACGTGAATAGGAAATGGTTAGATTAGATTAGGTTGAGATAAAAACAGTTTAGATGAGATTTAATCCTCGTAGGTGATTGTCTTTGGTAAAATCAAATCCTGGTCAGTAAATAGCTTTTTTTCAAAGATTTAATCCTGGCCGGTAAATAGCTTTTGATATGAGTTAGTCTGGCCGGTAAATAACTTTGTTAAAATCAAATCCTGGCCGGTAAATAGTTTTTCCCAACCGCCTGATCTATTTTATATAATAGATAATAAATGGTACATTAAATGTAATCTAGATATTTTAGATTTGATTGAGTTAATGTTGATCTATTTTTAGTAAGGTGATTTTGACGGAAAACTTCTTTATTTAGATGTGCTATGTGTTTATGGCTTTATATATATAGATTCAAATAAGATCCATAACTTTGTAAGTAAATTTTAATTATGTGGGATTGTGTTTTATGGATCTTAATTTAATTTGTAAAACAGATCGATGTTCACTCATAGTTCGCTTTGTTAAAATCAACTACCAATACGACTGCTTTTATATAATAGATAATAAATGGTACATTAAATGTAATCTAGATATTTTAGATTTGAAACTATTTTTAGTAAGGTGATAGACTTTAAAACTTATTTATTTAGATTAGGTTATATATATATATATATATATATATATATAGATTCAAATAAGATCCATAACTTTGTAAGTAAATTTTAATTATGTGGGATTGTGTTTTTACAGATCTTAATTTAATGAGATTTAGGAAGAAAACGTGTCTCTCTTAAATTCTTACCTTTTTAAATAGACTCACTTGTAAATACTAATTAAGAAATTCACTTATTAATAGAAATAGATCAAATTAAAATACTTGTTAGGTCGGTAAATAGCTTTTCTCAAAGATTTAATGAAAAAAACACGTAAAAAATAGCTTTTGGTCTAATAGCTTTGTTAAAATCAAATCCTGACCGGTAAATAGTTTTTTCCAACCGCATGATATGTAAAGAGTTCATTATTCTATTACGACCAGATATTTCACCTCAAAAATCCATTTTCAAAAATTATGTTAAGTTCCAAAAACATTTTTACGTTACTTATTAGATATGCTATAGATGCGTTAACTAAAACAATTTTATACTTAATTATGACCAACTCGAATAATGTATTTATATATCTGTTGATTATTAGACTTTTTAAGAATAAACTCTTTACGTGAAATAGAGGGAGTAATAATTACTTAGATTTTGACAATCTTTAACTTGGAACTAGAGATGACAATTTTTGCAAATACTCATATTACTATAATTGAGCTAAAATGGGTATTACCACTTTTGCCGATTAACTCGCATGAACTCATGTGAACATAAGTTACATGAATTTATAAAATGAAATGATTTTTCATTAGGAATAATTGTAGGTCGGTACACTTTTCTGAAATTATAATCGCTCCATTACACTCTTTTTATTCCCAATCGATAAAGTGTTTTTTTCGAAGTTTTGTTCCAAAAATATCCATTCCTCCGTCTCTGTCATTTGCAAACAATTTTCTATGCCAACTGAATAGACATTGAATGTTCACATCCCCCAATTCATATTCCTATTCATTTTAACCCTATTTCTCTCTTCATTCGTCTCCCTCCATAACCAGCAAGTCTCTATCTTACCCTTTCCACCTACAGTGCTATACTCCCTCTCTTTCTTGTAGATAAACCTAGGTGATTCTTCACCCACCAAATAAAAAGAAAGAGATTTCAAGGTCTATGCCCAATTGTGCAACATTTGGATATTGCTCGAGTTGATGAACGAGCTGTAGTGAAAGACTACTTCAGATTCACTTTCTCTTCCTTACCTTGAAGATGGATTCCAACCTATGTGGGCGTCATTGGCTATGATGTGGGAGTCGTTGCCTTCGATGTGGGTGTCGTTGCCTCTAATTTGGGCATCATTGTCATGGCTAACACACCCACTTCATATGCAACACAGACAGAACGGAAAAAATAAATGAAAACGTGACTCATAAGCTAAAAAACAACATGAATTATATTCACTGGAGTTGCCATGATAATGATTGTACTCTTCATATGCAGTGCCACCATACTTGCATGATGTGCATCGTTGCCTCCAAATTGGGCGTTATTGTCTCTAATTTGGGTGTCGTTGCCTCCAATTTGGGCACCGTTACCTCCAATTTGGGCATCGTTGATATGGCCAATACACTAACTTCATATGCAATACAGGTAGAACATAAGAAATAAATGAAAATGTGACTCAAATTTGGGTAGTATCATTTGTATTGCGATGCCCAAAATCTTGGTTTCTTTATTTGATTGTTTATTTGGGTGCATAACAGTGCGTGTTTGTGTGTGATTTTGTGAGGTTAGTGCATTTTGTTTGTTCTTCATTTTCTCTCTCTCTTCTAGCATCGTACCTTTCGATGTCCTTTGAGGGATACCAAAAATGTGGAGCGATACCCAATGTTTTTGCTTGCGATGACCAAAATTTTGAACGATGCCCAAATTAGGGTAGTAGCTTTTGCATTGCAATGTCCAAAAAAAAAAATGAATAATGCCCAATTGTTTTCCTTGCGATGCCCAAATTTGGGCGGTGACTTTGTCTACGCACCTTTCCTTCATTAAGGGTATCTGTAGACACCCCCAATTTCGTATCCCTGGTATGTAACTCTGGCATGCGATATCAAGACCTGTTAAAACTTAACAAATGTCAAGTTACATGGTTTAAAAATGCAAAAGACAAAGCAGGATGCGCAAAACAGTAAAATGCAGGGGCTAAAGTGTCAAAAAGTGGCTGAGAATTGAAGCTTGGCGCTGCCATAAAAGAAGCTTGGTGCGTCGCCCAAAAGGGTTATGCCGACACCCAAATTGAGCTATAGTGCGCCCAAAGTTGCTACAGGAGTGCTACAGTTAACACATTGTGCAATTTTTGAAGCACGCGGTACAAGCAAAAGCAGCACGAAGGGAGAAAAATAAATTCCCTCTATGTCCCTCACTCAGCCTATAAATAGAGGCCCCGGGGTTCGCTTTCAGGACACACCAAAAATTCCCCAAAGCTTTCAACGTTGTTGTTACGCTGTTAGAATAGTGAGCCAATAAGCGATAGTAAGCGTCCCCTCCTATAAAGCCTCGAAGCCCTGCCAAAACTCTTCCAAAAGCAAATCCAACCGGTCAAAGTGATCCTTAGCCTTCAGCTAGGTATCCACCCTATTTTCCCGGTCCAAAAATCTCGGAAAGGGCAATTGCTCTGCCCGAGTAAAAATGCCAAATCCGCCAGAAACAAGCCGTTGTTTTACCCGATTTCTGCCTGCAGCAAGCACGCAGCAGCAAAAAAACAAGCAGTTGCTCCGCCCGTTTCACGATACAAAACAACAATTTTCGGAAGCAGTTACTCTGCCCGTACCGCAGCAACAACAAAGTAAAAAAAGACTCCCTCTTCCGAGAAGGACAGAGCGAGCACACCACGCTCTAAAGGTGAGCCTTTAAGGGCGTTAATTTATAAAAAAAGTTATTTTCCATCCGGCCCAATGTAAAAATATAAGTCGTTGTGCTGCCCGGATTTATTTAGAAAATAGCATAAAAAAGAGCTATTATTATGACCAAATATTTTTAAGTATATTTGTAATTATTGGAAGAAGGCGGCTGCAAGTCTGTAAATAATGTAGACATGGATGTATTGGTTTTCTTTTCTCTCTTTTTAATGCTCTATTTATTTGCTAGAAAAATATAACAAAAAACATACTTTAGCCAAAAACTGTTTTTGAGACCGAAAGGGCGAGTTGGGTGCCTAGCACCTTCCCAACTTGTAACTTAGCCTCCGAACCCGTTTTTGCATTCTCTGGTTTTCTTTTTTTGGTTTTTTCTTTATTTTCTCCTTAAAATAAAGATGGCGACTTTGTCAAAACATTTTGGATCGCAGTGAGGCATCGTAACATCCTTTCTTGCACTTTTCCGTTTTCCCTAAAAAAGGGAGAATGAGAATGAAAGGGTGATGTATTTCTATATCCTGGTATCCCCTAAAAAAAGGATAACTTGATATAGAAAACCCAAAGCACTCATAGTGATCCGAAATAGGCCTTAAGACAATTTTTATAAAGTCTGTAGTGGGGCCCGTAACATCCTTTCTTGCACTTTACATTTTCCCCTACACAAGGGACGATGTGAATGAAAGGGTGTTGTATTTCTGTATCCTGTTATCCCCTAAAAAAGGGATAACCTGATACAGAAAACCCATAGCTCTCATAACGGACCAAAAATCACTGAAGTGACTGAGGCGTATTCAACACGCTTTTTGACAGCACCCTTTCGCATTTTTAATTTCGTCTTCCCCTAGACAAGGGAGGATGGAATGGAAAGCGTGGTGTCCGCATCCGCACGCCGCATTTCCCTAACCAAAGGAGCGCGGGCCGCAACTCGGGGCACCCACAGTATCTTCATCATTTATCCCCCCAAAAGTGTATTGTAGCGATTTTAAAAAAAATTATCGTAGACTTTTAGGGTTATATTTTTCTTCATAGGAGACCGACCCAATTATCTCTCAATTTCAATTGAAGTAATGAGCCTCCTAATATTAGGAGGCCCAATACTTCAACCAGTGGACATAAATAGGCAACCTCTGGCAACAATAATTATCATTAGCAACAACTTTCGGTAACCATTGGCACCACGGCCGGTTCTGAACTTTTAGGGGTCTTGAGCGAAAAGAAAAAAAAGATCCATAAAAAAATTATAAAAATAAGATTTTTAGACGAACACTTTTTTGACTTTTTATCATTTAAAGTATTACAAATGTATACTACCTACAAACATAGGGAAAACGATGCTACTTTTCAAAACGCATTTTCCCAAGCATAGGGAAAACGATGCAACTTTTCAAAACGCGCTTTCTCCAGCATAGAGAAAGCGATGCCACTTTTTAAAATGCGATTTCCCCAGCATAGGGAAAGCGATGCAACTTTTTAAAACGCGCTTTCCCCAGCGTAGGGAAAACGATGCAACTTTTTAAAACACGCTTTCCCCAACATAGGGAAAACGATGAAACTTTTAAAACGTGCTTTCCCCAGCATAGCGAAAGCGATGACACTTTTTAAAACGCGCTTTCCCCAGCATAGGGAAAGCGATGCAGCTTTTCAAAATGCGTTTTCCCCAGCATAGGGAAAGCAATGTAGCTTTTTAAAACGGGCTTCCCCCAGCATATGGAAAGCGATGCCACTTTTCAAAAAGCGTTTTCCCCAGCGTAGAGAAAGCGATGCCACCTTTTAAAACACGTCTCCCTAGTATATGGAAAACGATGCAACCTTTTAAAGCGCGTTTTCCCCAGCATAGGGAAAACGATGGAACTTTTAAAGCGCGCTTTCCCCAGCATAGGGAAAGCGATGCCACTTTTTAAAACGCGCTTTCCCCAGCATAGGGAATGCGATGCAGCTTTTCAAAACGCGTTTTTCCCAGCATAGGGAAAGCAATGCAGCTTTTTAAAACGACCTTCCCCCAGCATAGGGAAAGCGATGCCACTTTTCAAAACGCGCTTTCCCCAGCATAGGGAAAGCAATGCAACCTTTTAAAACGCGCCTTCCATAGCATAGGAAAGCGATGCCACTTTTCAAAACGCGCTTTCCCCAGCATAGGGAAAACGATGCCCCTTTTTCAAAACGTGCTTTCCCCAGCATAGGGAAAGCAATGAAGGTTTTTAAAACGTGTTTTTCCCAGCATAGGGAAAGCGATGCAGCTTTTTAAAACGGGCTTCCCCCAGCATAGGGAAAGCGATGCATATTTTTAAAACGAGCTTCCCCAACATAGGGAAAGTGATGAAGCTTTTTTAAACCGGTGGGACGATGATAAGGTCATCAATATGTGGGTAAAGTTTTGAAATCAAATATAGTGGCGTGAAACAGAGTCGTTGAACTACTTACTCCACTACTTTGCAATTTAGTTTACATGCAAATTCTAGTTGATAGTACTTGTACGCGATTGACCATCTTTTAAGCAAAACTAAATTATCTTTTATAAACACACTGTACTTCTCAACTGGTGAGTGAAATGGTTGAGGTTGTTTTTGTTTGGGTTTACTCGAAGTTTTGGCCACAATCGTAGGAGGTGTGAAATATATAAGTTTGTTTGGTTTTTGGTATCTGGTGGGGCTTTCTCAGTGAGGATGTTTAATGGAGGGCTTCCATTTCTTTCTTTTGACTTGATAACAAAATATCATGGTTTTTGGCAAAGAAAGTAAGGAGGGGTTTAAAAAATCGGGCCCATAGGACGAGATAACACGGCGGTCAAGTAGCCAGATTTGATAAAACTTAGAGAAACCGGCGCGATGCCAAAGTAAAACAAATAGTCTAACCTTGTAAGTGAGGTTCCCAAATTTTGGTATTCTTGGACAAAAACTGGTAGATAACCAGTCTGGCATCAACAGGAAGGTAGAGGCAAAGTGTATCCGAGACCATCTACCCGACTTGCAGGAATCATGAGGGACCCTGTAGTAGTGTATCAATTCTGCAACAGGTTATTTGTGATAACCTTGGATTTCAGGTGAGGATTAGGCATAATAAGTGATCTTTGTCATCCAATCCTAAGAAGTGCTTGCCCAACAAGGTCAAGGTAGAACTTTCTCGATCGATATGTGTTTCAAAAATGTCTCCTCTTTATACCAAGTCCAAAATTAATTTTTCTTATCTTACTTGTAGCGAGACTCAGATTTTCCTAAGATTTCCTAACCAGAGCATCTTCCGTTATGACCAACAATTCATGGCTTAGGGAATATGGGATATGAGATTGAATGGACAAGACTCATGAGTTTGGTGGGAAAAGCCCCAGGGTGACTCAATCAACAAAATTTTCAAGATGGGATAGAAAGCCCTTAGCATACTCAAGTGATATGTTTTTTTATGGATATAAATGACCCCAGAAGGAAGTGTATGGAGGGAAAGAACCTTGTCTTTCTCCTCTTTTTTTTTTTTTTTTTGAAAATCAAGGGCACATGATATGAGGACGACTCTACGGAACAAGAAAGAGAGCCGTAATTCAGAGTTCACCTTATTGCCGAATATCACCAGGTTTGGTGGGTTATGGGCCCTACTTGGTAATTATCTTTTGATGTTCTTGTGTGTTTTAGCAAGGAGTCCATCTTTGACTCAGATCATGTTATAACCGTTGATCGTGACTTGTTCATGGTGTATGCGATGGATTGGTTTTGAGGTTAGAAGGTTTCTTTATGGATTTGGTTTCTGTTTAAAAAGCGATCAATAATTTGATCGTTGGTTGGATTTTTAGGCTATGGGTTCTAGATGGATAGTTGGCTTTTGGTTTTGAGTATGGTAGACTTTTTGGTTTTGACTTTGGGTATAGCTTGGGCTTTGGGTATGGTAGGCTTCTTTTCGATCCAAATCTAAAAGGTGTGTTGATTTTCCCAAGAAGCCCCAAATTAATTTGGGTAAGAGGGAGATAGTCAAATTATGAACTTGCTCCAGAAAGATTTTTTTCTTTTTTTTTCTTGGAGCATCATCATAGTAGTTTGAGGAATGTCCTCTTTCTCTTTGGGATAAAGGGATAATCATTCTTGGTGGAAATAAAAAGACGATACAACCCCAGTTTTGGGAAACAGGGTCATGGGGATAGTTGTTTGGCTGGGGATATTGGAAGGTCTTAATTCCAATAGAGAGTTTCGGCACATGGTGGAAGAAAGGGTTTTGGGTTTTTGGAGGGGTTTTGGTGTTTATGGTAGGTAGCCCCAGTATGCTACTAACAGCTCGGCCGCAATGGGTCGAAGGTGATTCTGATCAAGACGACTTGCCTGCTTTGGATTTCATGTGTTCTTAATAGTTTACGGGTCCATATCTTCCGGATGACTCATTATCAACTCATGTAGATTTAGGTGTTTTGAAGTGAGCCAATTTATCATCCTTAGAAGAAAACCTCTCCAGGGATACTCAGAAATAGATGACCTGAAAAAGATAGATATATATGGAAAATCTACGAAAAACCGATGTTGAGTTGTTAAAAAGTTGATTCCTGAAGATTTTTATTTGGAGGTTCAAAGGAAAAAGGGTTTTTGAAAGTGTATACAAAAGGGTATGCTAGGGTTCTATGAGTCTAAAAGTCTTCCTTTGTCTTTCCCCAAGTGACCAACAACTTCTTTTACTAGGTTCTGCCCTATCCAAATTCTTTCTCAATGTTGTTCCTTGGGCGATGCTTGGCCAGAATCAATCATGGGTGCGGCTTTTCAATGATTTTATCATCGATAAGGTCTTGGATATCATTCCCGAGTGAGAAGCATTCGTCGGTGATATGACCACTAGATTGGTGGTATTCACAGTACTTGTAATGGCTCCATTTGGTGGGTAATGGGTTTGGAGGTTTGTAGTTCTCAAGGGGCTTATGGACTTCTTGTGCCATTAACCCTTGCAGTATTAATGACATTGGAGCATGCAATTCATCGTAATGCCTTCTGTTTCCTTTGTAAGGTCCTATGCAGCTTCTGTCAGTATCACTGCTTCCCTCAATAGAATTGGCAGACTTATCTGTCCCATATGACCATGACACACTACTGTACTTTTCAGTCGGGATTCTTTCAACAATGTTGACTTCTTCTGTAGATTCTTCCTCCAATTCAGAGTAGCAGAATGAACTTGGAGGTGTATCAATTTCTAGGGACTCTGTACGTATATCTTCGTCGATACGAATCCTTATCTCTACTATTTAATTGAAGTTACTATAGAGGAGATACCGTATATGCTCTAAATAAATGGGTTGGAGATTTTTTATGAACATTCTAGTTGATTCAGCTGGATCGGGTCTGTCTAAAGTCTGGGCGGCTTTCCTCTTCCACCTGGTTGCAAAGTCTGTAAAGGTTTCATTTTCCTTCTGGGTGCATGCCTCAAGTTCCCTTTTATTTTCAGAGATAGTATTGTCTTTGTACCTCTTTAGGAATTCCTATGCTATTTGGTCCCAAGTAGCAATCCTACTGTTATCTGCTAACATGAGCCATTGCTTAGCAACCCCTACCAAGGTCAGATGGAAGTTGGAAGCCATAGTTTTGAAACTAGCTCCCCTTGACTGCATAGCAATAGAGTAAGATTTTATGTGGGAGATAGGGCATCCAGTCCCATCAAATTTTTCTATGTCAGACATTTTAAATTTTGATGGCAATACAGCTGAGGGTTGTAGTGTTAATGCCTTCGTAGAAAATTCTTTTTTATTCAAGACCTTGAGCATCATACTTTTTAGGTTCTCCATATCTATCTCTAACTTTGTGGGACGTGGCGCTGAGTTTTGGTATATATTAGAGGGATTGGGGTAACTGGGTTTATTCCTGGGATTGGTTGAGGTATTTGGTAAGGATTTTGAGGAGATATGTTATTGGCGGTTTCTGCCTGATGACCAAGATTATTGAAAGGTAAATAAGTCGTTACTTGTCCTGGTTGGGTATAGCTTCTGGGGCCTATATACGGGTTATTTTGGAGTGGGTTAGTGATGGGAAATGGGAAGTCACTTGGATTTTGGGGTATATGGGTGTTGGAAAAAGGATATGGTGGATTTGGTAAGAAATGGTTGAAAGTTTGGTAATAAGTATTTGGTGAGAAATTGGTGATTGGGGCGCTGCCGGTTGGTGGAAGGTTAGTATTTGGCTGAGGGTTTGGGTTTAGAGGAGCATGAGAAGTAGATGCTTCTTGAGGGGTTGCAGGGAAATTAGTTCCCTCACCACTGGACCTTGGACCTTGCATGAGGTTTGCTATTTGGTTTAATAAACGATCATTCTGTGTATCCAAATTTCGATCTAACCATTGCTGCATGGCCGGAGTAGGAGCGTACCCCAAAGTCCTTGTATCAGTACCCACTGTAGACTGTTCATTTTCGGCGGCCATTCTGTCCAAATCTATACATTCTGAGCTAATTCTGACACTTTCTGATCCGACCTCTGTGCATGTATCCCGTATCAATCGTCAGGTACTATCTCTTCCTTTCCAAATTCGGACCAGGTTTTTGAGGAAAAGGGTTTGAAGGGATCAGAAGCGATTGGCTGAAGGCTTTTAGGTTCAAATACAGTGTGCATTTATTATTATTAATCAATTTTTCCTAAGATTGATCGGACAAGCACATGTTTTGTTTTGACAGTCTCGGGACTATTCCTAGAATAGTTGATTCTTTCTCCAAAGTATAAGACCTTTGTATTCCACCTGCCTTTCGACTCCCCAGGATTGGACTGATCTCAGGCGAAGGGCATATACTCTTTTCGGGATCCACCATTCAAATGGTCTAGGTCGAATATCATAAAAATTATTGGTCAGCCCCTGTGCATATCTTTATTCATATATATATTTTTTGTTTTTTTTTTGTTTTTTTTGCAACAGGGATTGGTCAATAATTCAGTGATATAAAAACTGATTGGTCCATGAAGTGTCCTGAGAATCTATATGCAATTAACGTTGGCTGGTGCAGGGGGTAGGCTGGGCATGGTGTAGGGTAGCAGTTCTGAATATTTCTACGTGCGTGCACATGTGTGAGGTATCTAAAAAGCAGTAAAATCTTTTTTTTCCAGATATAAAGCAATAAATAAAGCAGTAAATAAGCAGTTAATGGTCTGTCTTTCTGTTCTTTGTGGATTTTCTCAGCTGATTAGTTTGAGTCCTTGAAAGAACGGCGCGAGCAAGCATGACGGCCATTTAGATCAATAAATAAATAAAAAAACTGGGGAATCTATCTATTCTTATTAATTAAAAATTGGTCCTAATCCCCAAATAAAATGATAGAAAAAAAATATTTACATATTTTTGCGCGGAATAAATAAAGTAAACAGAATAATAATAATAAAATAAAGCAATAATAAAGCAGTAATAAGCCCCAGTTTTTGTTATCCTGCCTAAAATTCTATTTTTGATTTTTTTTGTATTCGCAACAATGCTCGGAACAAAACTGCTGCAAGTTTCACGGTTATTTGCACAAATATATATACAAATATATAAAAATGCGATATTTAAACTGTTAAACAAATATAATAAGCATATTTAGCCAAAAATAAAAGAAAAAACTTGTTTTTTTCTATTTTTAGGAAAAATGAGTCTAGCCTTCCGTTTTTATTTTCTTTAAAATAAAAACAACGTCCTCAGCAGAGTCACCACTGTGAGTGCCCCGTTTTTCGACCTTATTCTTCAAAACCTTTAAGCGCGTGGAATACGCTTTGCCTCAATTGTGGACTCAAAATGTGATAAACAGAGTCGCCATCTTTATTTTAAGGAAAAACAAAGAAAAACAAAATGTAACCAGATTTGCAAAGGGCTCGGAGGCTAAGTTACGAGGTGGGAAGGGGTTAGGCACCCAACTCGCCCTTTCGGTGTCAAGATAGTTTTTGGCTAAAATATATTTTTTTATATTTATTTAACAGATGAAATAAAACATTTAAATATACATATATGTATCTATATTATTACAAACTTGCAGCAACCTCGCAACAACCTCCTTCTTGGAGTTACAAATACATTTATAAAATTTTGGCCATAATAATGGCTCTTTTTAGTGCTATTTCTTATAGAAATTCAGGCTGTATAACTGCTTATTTTTATTACATCGGGCTGATCTAAATAGCACTTTTTAATAAATAAAACTTTAAATAGCCTACCTTTTGAAGCGTGTGGGTTTTATCCCGTACCAACTAGCTTCTAGTAGATTTTAGGGTGCGCTCGCTCTGTCCTTCAGGGAGAGTGAGTCTTTTTTTGCTGCTTTGCTATTGCATGAGATTCAGGCAGAGTAACTGCTTTCGAAAGTTGTTTTTCGGCCTCGGGATCCGGGCGGAGCAACTGTTTGTTTTTTTGCTGTTGTTTGCTTGTTGATGGCAGAAATCGGTCAGAGCAACTTCTTGGTTTTTGCTGATTTGGCGTCTTTATTAGGGCATGACAGCTACTCTTTTTGATATTTTTGGATCGATGGAATAGGGCGGAATCCTAGCAGGGTAACTAGGTCTCACTTTGGTCGGCTGATTTTAGTGTTTGGGGGAGATTTGGCGGAGCTTCGGGGCTAGAGGAATAAATCTCTCAAGGCGTTCTCTCAGAACTCACTGCGGAGGATTTTTCTCTACGTGAAATGTGTGCGCTAACTGTGTGCGAACTTTCTGAATTCTGAAGCTGGAGCCTTCTATTTATAGGCTGGAGAGAGGATTCTTCGTCATTAAGTTTTCTCTTTCTGAGCTTTATCGGCTTGTACCACGCGCTTGAGAGATTGCACCAAAGACAAACTGCTACAGGGGAAAAAGGGACTGTTGGGCGCCACCCATGGCCACACTGGCGCGGCGCCAGGAGTGACCATGGGCGGCGCATGTGGTCATTCTTGGTCTCCTTTTTGGCACTTAGGCCTTTGCATTTCACTGTTTTACACATCCTGCTTTTGTTTTTTACATTTTTGACACTATAACTTGATATTTGTTAGCTTTTTAACAGGTCTTAATATTTCATGTCATGTTACATACCAGGGGTACGAAATTGAGGTGTCTACAGGTGGACTAATGTTCATCCTATTTCAGTATGGGGCGTAGGTAACTGGCTTTATATGTTTTTTTTTTCTGGGCAATCTCCGAAGAAGGCAGGTCCACCATCTTTTCTACTAACTCAATGTCAGATCCTGTTAAAACATCCTCTTTCTGGACTTCAATGAAGTTCTTCTCGAAGCATAACTCAGGAGCAGAAGTATTCTAGCAGCAAGGCTCATAGAGATGAAGGGCTTTTGCTCATTGAGATGAATTTGCTTTGAAAAGTCCACCAAATCTGGAAATCAAACCCACCAATTCATGAATACATTTTTTTCTGTATTTTTATGTATACTCAATGTCATGAAATAAGAAATTCTTGAGGTTTTTTGTTTATATAATTTCGAATGGAATGACACGAAGGCTTTTTTATTTTCATTTCAGATCTTGGTTTGATCTGAGTTTGCTATTTTCATTTCAGATTTTGGAGTATTTTCTTTTATTTTTTTTAATGTCAAGTGAGGAAAATTGGTTCTTCAGTTGAGCCATTGCGAACATAGCAACCTAAAGTACTCAATTCATCCTACTATTTTCTAGGCCCCACCGGTTTGCCCTCCATGCAATGAGCTGAAAACTTTGTGGTTCTTGCCATGCTGTGTTGGTGGAGACTTGAGCGGATTTGGACCTTTAGGAACCCTCCTTAAACTTGATGAAAAATTATGATCGTGGTTCTTGCCATGCTCTGTTGGTGGAGACTCGGTCGAATTTGGACCTTCAGGATCCCTCTTTAAACTTGATAACAAATCAAGGTAGTGGCTCTTGCCATGTTGTGTTTGTGGAGACTTTGGCGGATTTGGACCTTTAGGAACCTTACGAAAACTTGACAAGAGGTTTCTATCTACTGGGGATTACAAAAACTGTATTTCGAGAAGGGTAGAAGCTATAGTAGCTCGAAAACGTAAACAAACAAAAATGAGTAATCAAACCTGATGAGCTCGGCCCTAATCCTGGTCACGAGCCGAGAACATGTGCCTTCACGTGATAAGCACGTGGAGGACAGGGACCAGGAAAGAGGGTGCCCGAGTAGGATAACCCGGTTTAAACATTCTACATACATCCCGAGCAGGAATCTTCCTACCGATCTGATTGAGCAGGGAGCAAGGTTGTTCAAATAAACCAAATATACATTCCAAGCTTAACTGTCTGATAACCCTCGAGCCCGAGATTTAAGCCACGACTCCGTCAGTTACACTGTCAACCTGCATTAATTTGGTCATAAAGGCCTAAGATCTCTCCATATTAATGACTAAGCTCGGATTTCATTCCCAAAAGGGCTATATATACCTTACAATGTTGTTTTTCAAGGGTACGTTCACTTAACACACCGAAACTCTGTCATTTTGCTTTCTATAAGCTCAAGACTTACTACGGGGTTTCTCACCACATGTCTAGAGGGCCCCAATTTTTTTGTAAAAATTACCTTATATATTGTATATATAATTTATTGTTAACATTTTTCACAAGTATCGTTGTTGTAATGGTCAAGGGTCATGTCTTATATCTTTGAAGGTTTCAAGTTCGCAGGAAGAGTGGTTTTAACTTTTAATTAATCTAAGTATATAATATATAATGTATATATAATCCTAATATATTTAGTTGTCTCAATGTTAATGTTTTATTTTGTTTTGTAGTCATGAGTCATGTATAACAACAATTAAAGGCGCCAGAGGTTTTCTTCTTTTGATAGAGTTTTCACATGATCATACCTTCACATAAGTCCAGATGTCCTAAACATCACAAGGAACGGCTCAAGACCAAATTATGTAACATCAAAACCAAACAAAGGAAGCTCCATTTTTAAGAAAAGCTTCAAGAAAACACAAACTAGGTTTTCTATTGCAGTTATTAATTGTAAGTATCGTTGCCAAGAAAACCACAAGTAGAAAGATATATAACAAAGATCGATTAACTCTTCTTGCTGATGTTCAAGAAGATATTGCTAGGAGGAGGAATTTATAGGCAAAATTTGCGAGGAAGAAATAATGATGGATTTTGGCCATCTTTTTCAACTATACTAACAATCTTTTATATATATTCTTAACATAAGTTAAAAAAACCGTCACGTTAAGAAAAGCATATTGCAGAAATAAATTTGATTTGTTTCTTCACTCTTTTCCTTTTTGACCGATTTTGCATTTTACAAAAGTTTCGCCCTATTTGGATATGCAATTTGTTTTGTAGTTTGTAGGTATTTTTTCATGATTTTGTAATAAGTTCACGAAAAACTAGAAGAGAGATCGAAAGAAAAAAATGTGGGATTAGTGAGAGAAAGTGAAACCCATAAAAAAAAAAAAAAAAAGCGAATCATGAGGTTTTTTATTTACCGAAAAATATTTTTTAAAAATTCATATCGAGAAAGTCTAAAAAAAATATTCAGTCCAAAAAGATCCTAAAGTTAAACTTTTCATACTAAAAGGATCGAAACTTAACATCATGTAAGCATTGTTAGGGTATAAGAGCAACTCCAATGGAGATGTTCCCAAATTATGTTTCTTGTGGGTCTTACATAGCACATACTATATTTTAATAACACAACTCTCCAATAGGGGTGTAACGGTTCGATCTGATTCGGTACGATGCCAAAGCCACAAATCGAACCGACTTTTAATGATTACATTTTTCTCGAACTGAATCAAATCCTGTAATGTTTGGAACTGAATCAAGCTGAATTGGATGGTTTGGTTCGATTTGACTTGGTTCGATGGTTTAAATAGAAAAAAAAAAAACAAATTAATGTTAATACAAATTTCAAAATCATAAGTATCAATAAATTTCATGCATATTATACAAATTTCATGAATTACCTTACAATTAATCAAACAATACATACAAACATTGATACTAATTCATAGAGACAAGCTATCACAACCACACATAAAAATTCACGCATAATCACCCCTAGACACTAACACAATTACACAGATTTGATGATGCAAACATCCATTTTCTATTTTTAACTACTGAATTGGAGTCTTTTCCCATTATATGTCGGCGGATGAAGACATTGGTGTGAGAGCACAAGAGGAGTACAAGTCCAAATCTTACAAACATAAATTTGAATTGGCCAATTGTTAATAGAGACAATTAAATAGATTGAGAAGGAGGGAGACAAATAGAGAGAGAGGGAAAATCAAATCGAGAAGAGGGGAGGAGGAAAAAATATATTGAAAGAAAGGGAGAGAAGACGGGAGCTTACCATGGTGATGATGATGATGATGAGTGGCGATGGCAACGCAAAATATGAAGTCATGGTCTACTGAGCTATGAAGTCGGTGCAACTGATTGGTTTGAACTGAAGAGAGGGAGAGAGGTGAAAAAAATTAGGTATTAGGTCAAGAAATTTTGTTATATGTAATTATAAATAATATATTATAAAATATATATTAATAATTTAATTTGATGATTCGATTCGATTTGATTTGATTCGATTCGGATGAAATAATTACAAACCGAAATAAACCACATGGTTTATAAATTTCTTAAACCAATACCGAACTATCACTCAAAACCACACCAAACCACCCGATGTAATTTGATTTGATTTCGTGATTCAGAGTTTCGAACTTACACCCTTATTCTCCAATAACAAAACTTTTTAATTGATATATTCTTACAAGTCATTCTTTAAGGGTCTCACTCTCAAATAATCAATTTTACCTTACAGTTTACACTCTTTAATTTAAATAAAATAATTGTATATTGTTTTTAAGAAATGTTTAATATATAATTTGGTCCTTGAAATTAACACTTTAAATTTATTTGGTTCAACATTTTTGACACTTCCTATTTTGGTCCTTAAACTCAAGTTTTGACCTTTAGTTAGTCCCCATCTCACGATAGTTAACTTTTACGTCAAATTTTCAATTTAATAACATAATTACCCTTTGGATGGTGACTAGGATTACTACGTGGTAGAAAATGTTAAGATAAAATAAAATTTTGGTAGAAAGGGTTAAAAGGATTATATTCTTTTAATTTTTTACTTTTTCCATCCAAAAAAAAGTTATTTTATAAAATCAACTTAAGTTTTATAAAAAAAATATATTTTGATGGGTATTTACTTCTTTTTTGGGTAGAGAAAGTAATTAGATTTAACAAATTAAAAGTTCAAATTTAATAAATTAAAATTAAATAATAATTTTTTATTCTCTCTTTCTGTTTATACATGCCTTATCCCATGTACGGGAGTAAGATTCAACTTTCTTTCACACTTGGCCAATCGTTCCCTCTGGCTGCCCTTCTTTCTCATAAAATCAGATCGATGAATGAATTGAGTGTCTAGTTTGTGAGTCCTTCAAAAATTTCATTTTCGAACTCAACAACAAGGATTTGGGTCAATCCGACGATCCATTCCAGTTGAAAGGTGGATCTCGTCTACCGACCTTCGAGGGCAGGACCCTGATAAGATTGATTTCTGACCCTCCATTTCTATGAAAGTGGACAAAAGTCTTTATCTGACTTGCATCGATTGCAATCCACTATCTATGGTCTCTATGTACAAGGCTCTTTGTTGAATAGGTCTCAAAAGAGCCATATCAATAGGATATTTTCCTACTTCAATTCCTTAATTATGGTTGCCACCAAATTGATGCTCTTATCACAAGACAAAGGAATTGACTAGAAAAATTACTAGGAAACCTTACATAAACAAATTTTTTTAGCCTAATACAATTCTCGATCGGTTCATGCCTTCTGAACAGAAAAACCAAGTATAAATTCCTTGATTTCATCGTTGGATGTCGTATCAAGTGAAAATTGTAGTTATACATAAGCAAGGGATGAAGGGAGAATTCAGGAAGAGGTTTCTAGAAGGGGGGAGGTTTCCGCCATTGTTTTGTGTGTGTGAGAGAGAGAGGGTAGGTGGGGTTGTGGGAACTAGGTGGCGGGTGGGGAAGGGAAGAGGTTCTTGGAAGAAGGGTGGATTCCGCCATGGTTGATGCATGTGTGAGAGAGAGAGGCTAGGTTAGGTGGTTAGAAATGAGTGGCAGATGGGTAAGGGGGAGGTTTCTGCCATGGTTTTTGGAACAGAGGATCGGGACTCCCATTACTAAGGGTATAAAAGTCTTTTTATTTAAATTTTAACTTGAATATTAACAAACGACATATAAGCGACTAATTGTCCGCAATCAATTTAAATGTTAAGTTAAAGGACCATATTGGAGTATAACCTAAAAAAAACCAAAAAGAAAAAGTCCAAAAATGAGAGGGTAAAGTAAAGGCAACAGTGGAAAGAAAGCGCATTGCACATGTTTGAATTGTCAGCCCTGTTTTACCCCCGTTACACATTCCTGTAACGCGCATGTATGACACGCGCTTGTATCATTTGGTGATTTGGGGATAACGATGACATTTACGCGCCGATGGAGGAAACCTTTTTGATTTTGTTCAGATCCATTATTATATGTTCCAATTTATTAGGAACACGCTGACTGATCTTTTGTGGGAATAGTTCTTCACAATAGGTGGAATTCTTACACGTGTTATCATGTGTCAACAATAATAACAGTAAAAATTTAGGTAGGACGTTATTACAATTTTTTTTTTTAAAAACGAATCCTATATCGTGTTTGTGAGAAAGAATGACTTCTTCTTACAAATTAAGATCTATAAAACGATTTTACAGGAGACTTGCTCTAACAACAATACGCTCATAAAATCAAAAAGCTAGAAAGCTCAAGACAAACAATGTAAATAATACTTCATCTTCTTTTAAATCATCGTCATTTTTCGTTCGACACATCATTTAAAAAATAATAATTTACTGTAGTATAAATATTGGTGAAATGTATGATTTACTTTAATACTTTTGAACATATAACCATTATTAAAATATGTAAAAAAAGTAAGGATAAAATAGTAAAAATATTTTTTTAACATTCGATCATTAAAGGCTCATTTGCATGGGGATGTAAACTTTATTTCATAAATATCAAAGGAAAAGCTCTAACATGGATAAGTACAAACGCACGCGAAAGGAGTATACAAATTCTTGTATCCGCACGTGCCTTTTGCCTCTTTTCCAAACTCGTATTGACAATTTGAATTACATAGCATAGCACTGAGACAGTCTCCCGAAGGGTCAGGGATTTCTTGCCTGCATGTTTTCGTTTTGGCTTCAATCATTAACGCCTCATCCCCTGCAAATTCACATGCAAGATTTACTCAGTTTCTATGTATCGCTCCCAAGAAAACCATTAGAAGAAAGACGAAACATCACTCTCATACAACTCAATGAATGATCCGATCTGATCACAAGATTGAAATAATCAAACGAAAAGAAAATTAAAAACTAAAAGCCTAAAATACTAGATTTGTCCATTTTGAGATGTCTTTTTCAACATTTATATTTATTAATTTGAGATATATTTTACAAACCCCCATCCTTTGTGGGAACATCTCAAAGCACAGTAAGACATCTTTTTGGACTTGATGAAAAGAGCTCTGGAATTTCTTTCATTGACTCATACAAATGTTTTATTCTAAACACAAGTACTTATCACATACTTTATCCATTATTGGTAAAAAGTCAAACATATTATTTTGAAATGTTTCACTTTAAGAGTTTATTTTTTTAAAAAATATTTATTATCTCCACAACCTTTCAACTTTACAATCTATATTTGATATTAACATATTGGTTATACTTAATCATTTTTGTAATTATGACATACTTTAATATTAGTTATATATCTATTTATAATTAAACTTTTCAAATAGAGACTTTTTGAGTAAAACAAAGAGAGTATTAACTATGCACTAAATTTTGTGAAAACAAATTTTAATATTGTGAATTGAAATGACTAATATTTTATTTAAAGACATTTGATTGGTTGATAGTAATGCTACTTTTTAAATAACTATATACTTGATTTTTATACCTAAAAAATGTCGAATGTTAATTAATATCATGTATGAAATAAATCACCCATTTTTTTTCCCGTTGTTTCATAGAATAATGTGTGTTTTTTTGAATCACCTGTGTTTAAATTTTACACAACCGGTATATCAATATTAAATTAAATCCTTAAAAAAATTAAATAAACCACAAACCATAAAATGAACTATGAAAGCTAACATAACCTTTATTTTCAAGATGATTTATATTTACCAAAAAGTCCCTATAAAAATATTCATATCCAAAAAGTCTCAAAAATACATTTCTTTTAAAAAATCTCAAAGTTAAGCTTTTCGTTTCCAAAAATTTCATAATTATACGTACTTACTAACATCGTTAATTAGCATATAAGTTTTTATTTGAATGTAAACTTATTCCGATTTTCAATGATATTAGCACTTATGGTATTTTGTGTTAAAAACACATAATAATGAAAACAAAAACAATAATGACAACAACAACAACAAAAACATTAACAATAATAAAATGAATAATGATGATAATAATACATATAATTTAATTAACGACGCTTAAGTGAACAATATTGTGGATCGCATCTCTTCAAGATCAATCAAATCCAACAATAATCTTATGAAGTAAACATATATCAATTATCAAACAATAATAAAATCTATGTGGAAATCATTTTTGCCATTATACATAAATATTGAAATCAATATGAAATTGAAGAGCATTACGTACGTGCGACCATGAAAATCACAATGAAGAAAATTGCAAGAATGGGAAACTTTGCCATCTTCAACTCTTCCTGATGATTAATGTAAATATGAAGATTTAAGGGTAGGTATACAATGGAGAAACTAGGAAGAATTTATAAGCAAAACTTGAGAGGGTGTAACATTTAGTCAGATTTTGACAATCTTTAGTATTATTAAATATTCACGATCTTTAGTTTATATTACTGGAAGGAACTAATTTTTTTAACCAGTGCGTTAAACGCACATCAATTAAATCGTACATAAACAAAATAAGGAGAATAAGTTTATTAACAATTACAAATAAGTATATCACTAATCATTATAGATTCTAAAAAAATTCCTTATAGACAACATTTGTTGTCTTATTAGTTGGTTTTTCATCTTCACCGCATATCAATATCTTTAAACCAAAATAATTTGTTACTCTATAAACTACGACATATAATTGTCCATGCTAAATACTGTTTTTTTTTCAAATAGAGACTTACATGCAATTATTGACTTTGACACTTGTTAATTGTCATTGCATATGATATCAGCAATCTAAATTGTCTTTTATGGAATTTGAAACACAGTCTTACATCAGATATAGTTAATGACAATCTTGGGATAAAAACATTTTCGCCAACATTGCTTTCTTTCAAAAATTTTGTACAACAATATGATCCTCAAAATTTATGATGATTAGTCTTGTTTGGTCAATGTTTCTTCAATAGCATTACATGAACACTAATTTTAAGTGTCAATTCATGGCCTGACAACCCCGACACTTTATATTATTCAAAAACTCTATATAATAAATGTTTTCGAACAAACTTTGAATTTTTTCCGCCCTTCAAATAGAATATGAATTCAAATAAGTTCTTCCTTTTGAATGATTACTTTTATTAAATTATATTTGTATTTTATGAATAAAGAAATTTCTGAGAAGAAAATAAGCTAAAATCAAAATAACAAATTTATTTTTACCGTTAACTATTATTTTTGTTTTGTAAATTATTTTGATTTTAAATAACTTCCATTATATTTTTTTATTGACTTCGTAACTATAATTTTTGTTTTATTTTTAAGAATTAGTTTTACGGAAAAAAATTGTTCCGTGATTTTTTATTATTATTTTGCTAACCTCACTTTAAATTGTTTTATTTTATTGACTTTGTAACTGTTATTTTTGTTCCATCAAATATTTTTATTTTACTAACATATTTTTGTTTTACATAACTATTTTTAAGAATTTGGTTTAAACTTTTGTTCAATAAATTATTTTTATAATTTTACTAACCTCATTTTAAATTATTTTTGTTTTATTGACTCATAACTATTTTTTTTGTTCCATAAAATATTTTTATTTAACTAATGTATTTTTTTACATAGCTATTTTTAAGAATTTGTTTAAAAATTTTGTTCCGTAAATTATTTTTATTATTTTAGTAACCTCAGTTTAAATTGTTTTTGTTTTTATTGGCTATGTAACTATTATTTTTGTTACATCAAATATTTTTATTTTACTAACATATTTTTTTTACATATATATTTTTAAGAATTTGTTTTAAACTTTTGTTCCGTAAATTATTTATTTTACTAACCGTCGCATTAATTTTTTTTTGTTGATTATGTAACTTTTATTTTTATACTGGCTTGTTCCATAAATTATTTTTATTTTACTAACCTCTTATATTTTTTATTTTCTTAACTCCGAACTATTATTTTTGTTTTAGTTATAATTTTTTATGTTTAAAGAGAGAAATTTTTTTAAACATAATTAAAAGAGAGGGATGGTGCTGATGAGAGAGAAAATAATTAAGGAGAAGACGAGAAAGAGAAAGAGAAATATAACCAGAGAAGATAGGAGAGAGAAAGAGTGAAATAGTATATGAAAAGTTAATAATTCAAAAGTAAAATTTTTGAGAGAGAAATCTACCTTTGCCATTATATAGATGTGTCTGGAAAATTTGATAGGTGATTTTTCATTCATTTCTTGTAAATAGTTCGTTATTCTATTACGACGAGATATTTCACCTCAAAAATCCATTTTCAAAAATTATGTTAACTTCCAAAAACATATTTATGTTACTTATTAGATATGCTATAGATGCGTTAACTAAAACAATTTTGTACTTAATTATGACCAACTCGAATAATGTACTTATATATCTGTTGATTATTAGACTTTTTAAGAATAAACTCTTTACATAAAATAGAGGAAGTAATAATTACTTAGATTTTAACAATCTTTAACTTGGAACTAGAGATGACTATTTTTGCACATATTCATATTACTGTAATTGAGCTAAAATGGGTATGACCACTTTTGCCGATTAACTCACATGGACTTATGTGAACATAAATTACATGAATTTATAAAATGAAATGATTTTTCATTAGGAATAATTATATATTGTAAGTCGGTACTCTTTTCTAAAATTATAATCGCTCCACTACCCTCTTTTTATTCTCAATCGGTAAAGTGTTTTTTCAAAGTTTTGTTCCAAAAATATCTCTTCCCCCGTCTCCGTCATTTGCAAACAATTTTCTATGTCAACTGAATAAGACATTGAATGTTCACATCCCCCAATTCATATTCCTATTCATTTTAACCTTCTTTCTCTCTTCATTCGTCTCCCTCCATAACCAGCAAGTCTGTAGCAAGTCTTTGCCTTACCGTTTTCACCTACAATGCTATACTCCCTCTCTTTCTTGTAGATAAACCTAGGTGATCCCTCACCCACCAAATAAAAAGAAAGAGATTTCAAGGTTTATGCTCAATTGTGCAACATTTGGATATTGCTCGAGTTGATGAATGAGTTGTAGTGAAAGACTACTTCAGATTCACTTTCTCTTCCTTACTTTGAAGATGGATTCCAACTTATGTGGGCGTCGTTGTCTCCGATGTAGGCGTCGTTGCCTCCAATTTGGGCGTCATTGTCATGGCCAACACATCCACTTCATATGCAACACAGACAGAACAAAAAAAATAAATGAAAACGTGACTCATAGCAAAAAAACAACATGAATTATATTCACTGGAGTTGCCATGATAATGATTGTACTCTTCATATGCAGTGCCACCATACTTGCATGATGTGCATCGTTGCCTCCAATTTGGGCGTCGCTGTCTCCAATTTGGATGTCGTTGCCTCCAATTTGGGCGTCGTGACCTCCAATTTGGGCATCGTTGATATGGCCAACACACTAACTTCATATGCAATACAGGCAGACCAGAAGAAATAAATGAAAATGTGACTCAAATTTGGGCAGTAGCATTTGTCTTGTGATGCCCACAATCTTGGTTTCTTTCTTTGATTGTTTATTTGGGTGCATAATAGTACGTGTTTGTGTGTGATTTTATGAGGTTAGTGCGTTTTGTTTGTTCTTCATTTTCTTCTCTCTTTTCTAGCATCGAACCTTTCGATGTCCTTTGAGCGATACCAAAAATGTGGAGCGATGCCCAATGTTTTTGCTTGCGATGACCAAAATTTTGAGCGACGCCCAAAAAATTTGAACGATGCCCAAATTTGGGTAGTGACTTTGTCTGCGTGTCTTTCCTTCATTAAGGGTATCTTCATCATTTATATCCCCAAAAGTGTACTGTAGCGGTTTTAAAAAATTATCGTGGACTTTTAGGGTTATATTTTTCTCCATAGGAGACCGACACAGTTATCTCTCAATTTCAATTGAAGTAACGGGCCTCCTAATATTAGGAGGCCCAATACTTCAACCAGTGGACATAAATAGACAACCTCTAGCAACAATAATTATCGCCATCAACAACTTTCGATAACCATTGGCACCAGGGATGGTCCTAAACTTTTAGGGGTCTTGAGCAAAAAGAAAAAAAAAAGATACCTAAAAAATTATAAAAATAAGATTTTTAGACGAACACTTTTTTGACTTTTTATCTTTTAAAGTATTACAAATGTATACTACCTACAAACATATAAGAAAAATAAGTATTAAATAATTAATGAAAATTGTTTTTATTCATTTGTTAAAACAATTTGCAATAAAAAGAATATACTCAATCAATTTTTTTATATTTATTCTTTGATTTCTGGATGTATACGTTTTTGCTAACGTGTGTGCACTATAAATTCAAATTAAAAAAATATATCAATTGATAAAACTAAGAATTAAACAGATATAAGCAATAAAAAAATATAGTCAAATTAAACAGACATAAGCAATAAAAAAATATAGTCACATAATAATAAAATTTGATTTTTACTTGAAATATTTATATTATATACCCAATGATTATTATAATTGCACGTATATTTTAATTTAAGTAATTGTTATTTTTTATGATCCAGATAAAAGAATTGATGGTCAACTAACTTTTTTTGATAAGTAAATTTAGCGAATACAAAATAAAATTAAGATTGAATAACTCTACTGGAGCCGAATACAAGATCTTTATCTTTATATAGTAATTCTTTATCTATTAGGTTCCGAAGTAAATTAAATATATATAAGTAGTATTGAAGTTGGTAATAAAAAAAATATTTAATCACAACCATTATACTTACAATGCAGTTAGAGTATAAAAATGGAAGATTATGAAAAAAAAATTATAAGCACAATTTTTTAAAATTGGTTATTTATGTAAACAAAATAGTATATGAGACTATTTACCCAAAACGGGGAAGTATATTATTCCATCCGTCCCAAAATATATGACGTTTTGGGATAGTTTTTTTGTTTCAAAATATATGACACTTTGCAATTTTTAAGGATCTTTTTTCCTTTTTTCCCAATTTTACATATATTTATTGATTTCGTAACTCGTGTTTAGCTCTTTGGGCAAGAATATCAAGGTACCTCATTAATGCTTGGATAGTGGCAGTTTAGTCTTTACAATATATTTCCTTGACCTGTGTGAAAACCCTCAAAACGTCATATATTTTGGGATAGAGGGAGTATATAGTATGCATATAAATAAATTTAATAATTAACCGTACACCCAAATAAAAAAATTACAAAAATGACACTGGTAAGACTTGAACCAAAGACTTCTACTTCATTATAACTACCAAACAATTGGGTTGGAGAACAATTTGTGTACTTTTGATATGTTATTTTTTTATATATAACAAAAAAGGGTTAAGTATATCATTAGTCCCTGAACTTTGGCCAAACCTATCATTAGTCCCCCAACTTCAAAAAGTTTCACCACTGAGCAAAGTATGTTTTTTTTGCTCATTGGATGTCCCTAACCCTAAAGTCGTTTGTGTATTTCTATTAAGTGAGCATGTGCCACTTACATACACAAAATAAAGGAGTCATGTATAACATCATCAAAATAAGAGAGATCATGTGTTCCATATACTTGTGATTGTGGTATTTATCAGTAGTCTCTAACACTCTGTTCTAGAAATGGAAAGATATGTAGTCCTTGTGGTTTACCAAATCCATCTCCTCCAGGTTTTCTGCCATCTTCGTACTCAAGGCCATTAAGAAGGGGTTTATTGGCATTTGCCATTGTTGGGTCAGTTGGAGCTTTCTCCGGTATTTGCACTATAATTTATTGCTTGTGGACTAGTGTTTGTTGTGGGAACACGAAAATTCACAATTCTGTGCAACCTACTATCACTGGTACCAATCACAATGCTCCCCCACCATCAAATAGTAGCCCATTTTCAAGATCATCCACCATTAGGCGCCAGGCTTCGAGAGCTTTCAGGCGGCAACAAAATGGGATCTCTTCAAAACATACAGAAAGGGAAGGAGAGTTTACTTTTGCGGACCTAGCTCTAGCGACTAACAACTTCTCATTGGAGAATAAGATAGGTGCTCTGAGTTTTGGTGTTGTATACAGAGGCAAACTGTTGGATGGTCGGGAGGTGGCTATTAAGAGGGGATAGATGAATCTAAGAACGAAGAAGTTTCAGGAGAAAGTGAGTGCATTTGATTCAGAATTGGCATTCTTGTCTAGGCTTCATCATAAGCACTTGGTTAGGCTTGTTGGGTATTATGAAGAGAAAGATGAGAGGCTGTTGGTTTATGTGTATATGAAAAATGAGGCACTTTATGATCATTTACATGATAAGAACAATGTTAAGAAGAGTAGCAGTGTGTTGAATTCATGGAAAATGAGAATCAAGATTTCATTAGATGCTACTCGGGGAATTAAATATCTCCACAATCACGCGGTTCCTCCTATAATTCATCGGGACATCAAGTCTTCTAACATATTGTTGGATTCAAATTGGGTAGCTAGGGTTTCTGATTTTGGATTGTCATTAATGGGTCCTGAAGCTGATCATGAGTATAGGCCAACAAAATCAGCTGACACGGTGGGCATGTATGCGACTTGTGGGAAAATTGGTGATGCACGGTAGGTGTTCGATAAAATGTCTCACCAAGACATTGTTACAAAGACATGAATGGAAGGGATGAGAGTGATGAGAGGGAAGGCACTCGCAGTGAGGGGCTGAGGGCAAAAGGTTTGACAGTAAAATTTTCACATTGCCATTTTATTTTGATGATGTTATACATAACTCTCTTATTTTGTGCATGTGAGTGGCACATGCTCACTTAATGGAAATACACAAACAGCGTTAGGGCTAGAGACCTCCGATGAGCAAAAAAGGCCTAATTTGGTCAGTGGTGAAACTTTTTTAAGTTGGTAGACTGATGATGGGTTTGGTCAAAGTTCAGGGAATAATGGTATACTTAACCCCAACAAAAACTAGCATACATCTATAAAATTGGGTCCTCTTACATTGGGGGCCCATCGGGCCAGATTGGCACATCTATTGTCTATAATCTCCTGCAATTATCATCACCACCATCAACAACAAATCCCCTACGACGACCACCACCACCAGCGACAATCTCCAGCTATACAAAAACTTGTATAAAATAGTCTTACGAATATTTTTTGTAAGAGGGATCCTCCTTACCCGACCCACCGTGTGTGTGTGTGTGATGAGCTGTAAGAGAGTGAAGCTCCGTCTTATGAATTAAGATCAGTAATATTTATATATAGTAAGAGTTTTAATGTGTGACATTTTTTTTTTAATTTTGCGTTTTAAAGCTGAAGATGTCCTCAACTATCAATTATTTTGAAGTTACAACTTACAATCAGGAAAGAAATTAAATATTAAACATGAGTGGATTACTCAAATGTTAGGAAAGAAAGGCAACTTCAAAGTGCTAAATATTAAACATGAGTGAATTACTCAAGGGGATGACAACACATGAAATTTTCACTATATGACGGTCTGACTCAGAAACAAAAGAAAAAAGATTATTAGAATTCTTGACAATCAAGATACTTGGGTAGAAGGTGTGAAAGTGGAAAAAGTTCAAAAATAATTACTCCTAAATATATCAGGTAAGGAGTCTAGAGTGGCGCTATATAAACACCCCCCCCCCCCATAGCTATAAGTTGACCCCTCCAAAACCCAAACTTCATAATTTAATCTTCCATTCTTTATCCAAACTCACCCCCTCTTCACAGTCTCCTCCCTTCCCACCCCCCTCACCGCCTCCTCCCTTCCCCCACCCACCATTCACCGCCTCCTCCTTCCATCTCTCCCTCCCACTGCCTTCTTTTCACACTCTTTCTCACTTTTTCATTCTTCTACATCCCTCCCACTGTCTGTCCTTCTTTCTCTTTCCTCCATCATGTCCAAACAAAACTCTTCTTTTTCCTTTTTGTTCCAGCACCACCAACCTAGTAGGTAACTCACACCTCCAAACACTTCCCTTCTTCTCCGTCTCTTCCTTTCTTTTAAAAAAATAAAATCAATTCAACTGTTGTTCAACCATGGTCAACCGAACAACCTTGTGTTGTTCTACCATGGCCGAACAAAACAAGGTTGTTCCGTTGACCATGGTCGAACAACCCTTGATTGTTCGGTCGATCAGGGCCAAATAACCCTTTAATTATTTATTGCTCTTAAAAAGAGAGGGGGAGACGGGGATGGATGGGGGGCGAGTAAGTTAAAAGATGTAATGGGAAAAAGGAGGTGGTGATGGAAAGAGTATACTATGATTGGGGGGAGAGGAGGCGGTTATTGGTAAGGGGGAAGGGGGAAGGGGGAAGGGAGGAGGCGGTGAGGGGGTAGGAAAGGAGGAGGCTGTGGGGGGTGAGTTTGGATGAAGAAGGAAAGACTAAATTAGGAAGTTTGAGTTTTGAGGGGGGGTCAACTTATAACTATGAGGGGGCTATATATATACTGTAACTTAAGAGTCTATCATATTATTTTGAGACGTTTCAGACGTGAGCCTAAGCCATGCTCGAATGAGAACCTCAACTCAACCTTCTCGAGTCGACACACATAGCTAGATATTTGGACCAGATAGGATTGATGCCTTAATTAATGCTTCTTAGACTCCGAAAGAGGTCAAAAGATCCAGTCGTCTTCCATATTGAAACGTTCTAAATCGAATTTATGAGACCCTTATTTCAAGTTTCCTTTACCATTCTCCAAACTATGGACAAGGATTGTTAGCGATACTTCAAAGAAAAACACAAAAACTACGAGCCAAAAAAATTTTATATTATAATCCTTTGAAAAAATTGTTTTCTAATCTTGTGAAAAAGGGGTGGGAAAGAATTCATTTAAAAAACAAAAAGATAGTTACTAAAAATAAATATTATCTGAGAAAATATCGTTTTCACCGAGAAATCTTTCACGCAGCCCTTCGTTGGATATACAAATTATTCACCGAGGTAGAGCGAAATGCGGAAGAACACATTGACAAGTAGAATTAAAACCAATTCAAAACCAATTCTTTCGCTATGAGTTCCTGCTGAAAGAGTTCAATCCAACACTTCTAGTATGAATAACTATTTAGGAATCACTTTCAAATGATCTCTTTTTTGGACGGTCTAATACAGAGAGTTGTTTATGTTGATACTATTTAATTTACTGTGCCACATTAATCATATAATTCATACATATTTAAAGCAAGCATTAAAGAATTTAACGATTAAACCATCACAGCTGGTGGGTTAATTAAGCACAACACTTCAATATATAAATTGTTGTTTAGGGCCTTTTGAATATGTACATAACTTAGTGTCACTAGCTTATGTTTTTACAAGCAGTCAAGGGAGAAATTTATGTCTTTTGATGAACAATTTTCTTAAAATGAGATGAAAATTATTATTATTCTCTTCGTTCTTAATCTAAAATAATTCTCTTCGTTATTAATTTAAAAAAAATAATTGATTAATCATTAGAGAGAGGAACCATAAGTAGATGTAATTGTATTCATTAAATTTTTGACAAAACTATAATGATTAATCAATTATTTTTTTTAAATTAATACTCAAAACTTGTGTTTTCATTTATTTTGAGACGGTTTACTTTAAGAGTTCACTTTCAAAAAATTATATTTAGCATCTCCATAAGATTTCAAGTTTACCCTCCATGTAACGCCTCAAATTCGGTACCGACACTTTAATCCCACAATTTGATCATGTCACTTACAATTACATCTTAAAATCATATATGTTCCCCGGCCAACTAAAAATAGATAAACCTTAAAACATCTTTAACTCAAGCCAAAACCCAATATAATTTATTACAAGCTCGATATTAAATAAAAATAAATCATTCTTAAATAAACTATCATTTATTAAATAAAAATCTAGATCTAAAAATCTCTCGGAACCGTTGGTTTATCCGAGTCAAGTCTTCTAAAAACTCCTACTCATTACCTGAAGAAAAGAGAATTTTGAAAAAAAAAAAAAAAAAAGGTGAGCGAACAATGCTCGGTAAGATCATATACAACCCCTTCAGTTAATAAGGAGGAGTTGGCCATAATAAATCAGGGAGAAATAGTTTTTAATATTCCAAGTTCACAGTTCAAGTATTGATAAGCGGAAGCAATTTATCAAAATTTTAATTCCAAGTAAAAGGAAACAAATGAAAATTTAACAACAAAAAAACGTGTCGAGTGATAAACCGTCGCTAACCGTCCCATACCGATTGGAGACGAGAAATTACTCACAGAATCTCATGATCATAAAACCATTTTTAAATACTTACTCCGAAGAGTATCGATAAGCAATTCAAATAATTACTCCGAATAGTATCGATAATTCGATCATGTTTGGTATATCCGAATAACTATAAACCACTAGTTAGGTGGTATTCGATAAGTTCGATCATTCAATAATTATATATGCTCACAATTTAAGTAGCATTTGATAAAGATCAGTAATTTGATAATCATAAAAATCAGTTTAATGGTCATGGTAGAATTTCAAAAAAAACAATAATCAAATTTCACTACAAGGGTAATGCATCGCAACAATCATATATTTCATGTAGGAAGAATAACTAACATGAAATTTAATAATTAAGTGAGATTAAACGTGAATCAAATCCATGATTTTTGAAAAAATAAAATCGACAGAATTCAAATCAACTACCTACCCAAGTCGGCATACGTTTCAAAGGAATATCGATGTCAATAAAAATAATTTGAAGTCTAACGGAGGATATTTAAAATATAGACCATAAGAAGTATAATCCCTTACTGATTTAAAATCGCAAAACTTAGCTACTTGCGCATGAACTAGAGATGCTACCCGCGCTTTGCCAAATCCCCGATCACGATTTCGGCCAACGATGATTCGGTGTGTCACCTGTCTCCTCCCTCTTTCCGACGTTGGGCCGCAACTTTCTTCTTGATTTGTTATCGTATTCTTGCACTCTAATTTCTCTCCATTTTCTTCTGAATCACCCAAATGCTTCAGCTCCTTATATAGTGTTTTTACAACAACTATTTCATTCCCCAACATGCCTTCATGAAATGAACTTTCTTGGTTCATTTTGTCCTTCCCTCTCCCCCAAATACATGAGACTGCCAAAATCCTTCTTTCTATTCTTTTTCCATTTTATTATTATTATTATTATTATTATTATTATTATTATTATTATTATTATTATTATTATTATTACTACTACTAGTGATGCACCCGTGCGTTGCACGAATTGTACATTTGTATAAAATTATATACTAAATTAAATTTGAATAATATGTAATTAATTTTTTTATATGAACAAAATAAACAGTAAAATTAAATATATAAAATCCAATAAATTTGAAAAAAATAATAATATAAATTTTGGAATACTTTTTATATATGCAATAATTTTCATTCAACATGTACGACTATTGCAACAATAAATATCATATAGTAACTCTAGACAAAGCTATATACAACTGATGATAATCAAAAACATATTTTCAAATGGAGTATTATATTAGACAATAACTTACCATGATTTTTATTCATAAACATTGCGTAAGACATAATCAACAAAAAATGTTTTATCTGAAATTTGAAAGAAATTATAGAATCAATTAGTATCAGTGACATTCTTGGAATCAAAAGAGTACCATCAGAATTGTCATTTGAAAGAACTCAACCTTTTAAAACATGATTTCCCAGCCTTATAACAATTAACCTCGTGTCATTGCATAACTCAAATGAATAGATTATGTTACAAAACAACATTATTTGAGTTCCAACCTTCAATTTAACTCACAATTTGAGTTTTCAGATTCTGTAATTCAATTGAAATATTCACGAGTATGTATCGTTCAAAGTTAACACATAGCTTGAGATTTCAGAATATGTATTGTTCATTGATGTGATGTAATTAAATAACATTTCTCAAATTCAGTTTCAAATTTTTTTTTTTTTTTTGACATAAACAGAACATAAGTGAATTCCATTTTTGAAAAGAGCATTTGGCGGGAAATTTCAAAAAATTATGCACTTATGTTTTTATATATTGTTGACTATTAAACCAAGCACAATCCAACTAGAATTAGTATTTGTTTTTAAGTCTCTATTATTTATTATTTAGAGGTCAATTAGTATTGTGTTTCCTAATTAGTTTAGAGTTTATTATTAGGACTATTATAAATAGATGGTTTGAGAAACCTTATTACAACAATTAGAGAGGAGGATTAAAAATATAGTCAGAGAGGTTTTGTGTAAGCCAATTCAGTCTAGAGTTTTAATTAAATAGACAATTTTATATTGTCTACATTTGGTATCAGAGCTTGAGGCTCGATCTTGGTTATTGAGAAATTCAATAAAAGCTTGAGCTTTGTTGGTTATGTGGAGAAAATTGTTATTCAAGTTTGCAATTTTGGGAATTAGGTGACGACCCCTTAAACAAAGACTCAACAGAGTATTGATGTGAGTTCGTTTGATAACGAGTTGAAGAAAGTTTATAGAAGAATTATTGAAGCGTGATTATTTGCGAAAACGAGTTATATTTAAAGGTGAGTCAATTAGTTGTTTGATTTATAATGATGAGTTTTCCCAAATTAATTCTTTATAATTATGATTCTTGGAGTATTGACATTAGTAATTATCTCAAAGAATGTTACTTATCGTCGTATGATGTACTTGAGCAATTTAATAATTCGGAGTTAAAGACACTTTCGATAGCGAAAGAGCTTCGTGTTTGGCCGATTTTACAAAACTCGATACATGGAGAAATTTGGGGTTTGTTGCGTTTGGGAAGTGCAGAATCTTTAAAAATGGTTTGGGAAAAACTAGAACATACTTTTAAAAATTATGAGGAATGGAAGAAACTTGAGCGTGATTTCAAATTCTTTGTAGGTCCAATTATTTCTAATGAATATTGGACAACGAATTATTTCGAAGACAAATTTACGGTTGAAAAACAAAGAAAACATTTAACGAAAATAGAGGAGATGAAAGAAATTTTGAAGAAGATTGATGAGGAAAAAAAAAATTGAAAAGAGAAAACACGATATGGTAGATGGAAGACGAAAAGAACATGAATTGGAAGAGAATAATGATGAAAAAGAAAGTTTTGAATTTGGTGGTGATACGAAGGAGGAAGAGTTTGTGATTAAAGTTACATGTGGTGACGTAAATGAGGAAGAATCGATTGGAAATGCAGCAGTTGTTTTAACACTAAAGGATCAGAGTATACTTGCTGATAAAATAGATACTTTAGTTTTACATATGGGAGTAGGTATGATTGGGCATGTATCCAGTAATCCTACGTCACACCAGTTTGCAGTTTTGAACCAGCAAAATGGGCTTATGGATACTGTGCCATATATTCCTGGTTCAGAGGGTTTAACTGTATCAAACAAGCCTGTGGAGCACGTAGGACCCATAGGCAACCTAGGATCACAATATTTAATAGTGAATGAGAATGTAGGAGAGATGGATGCCATATGGGATACTCTTAGTTCGCAGAATATGTCATTACCAGCAAAGCGGAAGGCCGCTGTAGAACCCTTGGCTGGTAATTCTCCTAGACAACAGTCATCAGTGTCAAACAAACGTGTGGTGCAAATGCAACCTCCTCTGAATTCGCCTGGGTCCACTACTCCAAGATCGGTTAATTTACCAAACAAGTGGATGATGAGAAATGAATCTAATTCCAAAGAAAGCTGGGTCTGGTGCCCACTTCAAAGAATCGAGCCTTGGTAGAATCCTCTCCTAAAGGTCGGGAAATTCTTTTTGAAGGTGTGCGTTCCAAGATGAGGGAAACATTAGCCTCGCATTGTCTATGGTCTCTCAACCTCAAGAAAAGTTCTAATGAAGAGGAAGTGCACTTCACGCGGCTAATCGTGTCGTAGATGCACGTGGGGTCTCGATGCGCTTTCGAATCACGCCTGTTCAAGCTGATGGCTTACCTGTGAGCTCTGTGGATACTACACCGAAAGAAACTAATCTGACTGTTAATGAGAACCTGGAACATTTTTTTGAATTGGATAAAAACTACATCGATGAGTTTGAAGATGAATGGGTTAACATGAAAGATTATTTTGATCGTGAAGAACAAGTCAAGAAGTTGTATATCAAGTATAAAATTCGTTCTCAATCGCGAGTGAAGATGAAGACCGATATTCGAATTCTAGAGTACGAAATACTGACAGCTGTAAAGATTGCGTTGAATATTATTGCTCGAGATGGCGATGGACCAACGAGCTTGGTTTAAGGGAGGCAATGTTGACTATTAAACCAAGCACAATCCAACTAGAATTAGTATTTGTTTTTAAGTCTCTATTATTTATTATTTAGAGGTCGATTAGTATTGTGTTTCCTAATTAGTTTAGAGTTTATTATTAGGACTATTATAAATAGATGGTTTGAGAAACCTTATTACAACAATTAGAAAGGAAGATTAAAAATATAGTCAGAGAGGTTTTATGTAAGCCAATTCAGTCTAGAGTTTTAATTAAATAGACAATTTTATATTGTCTACATATATATTACAACACAATCGTGTAATGAACAGTTCAATATTCATATAAATAAAACAATATAAAATTTTAATGATAACCATATAACCGAATAATTATATGAAAAAAAAAATCACGAGTTTAATATGCATATAAAACAAATTATAGAAAATTATATTAATAAAAAAAATTTAACATATGTTTAAATTGATATCGAAGTGACATGTCCTTAACAAAAAAAGTTTACTTTGAACAATAAAAATTGAATTTAATCATAAAAAATTATAATCAAAGCACTCGTGAGATACACGGAGCCTATATTCATATTAATACAATAGTTAAAACTTTAGTGCTAACAAAATACACAAACGATTGCAACATAAAGATTATGAGTTCGATGTGTAGAATTGAATATCATAATTTTGTAACATTAAAATTAAGATTATTTTGTTTGGCTCTCATCTAGAGTTCAATTAAAAATCTAAACGTATAAGCAAATTAATAGAAATGAAAAAATTAATGAAAATTAAGAATCTTTATGTTTAAAAATGTTTTACCTATGAAGAAAAAAAATAAATTTCTAGAATAAAAATATTAAGAATTTCAGTTCAATTCCAATTCTAATATTTTTTTTATGGATATAAACAATAAAATTTATATTGAAGCCCACAATTCCATTTCTAAACAATGGAATTGAGGTTCACTTTCTCTCATTTTCCACTCTGGAGTCTCAACAAAATTTAAATTCACTGATATGTTTATCGTATTAAAAAATGATATTAAAATATATATAAATAAAAGTTACATTAATGTTAAAAAAATTTGATAGCGCATATAATATCAGACAAAGGGAAAATTGTTTGTAATATACTAATATGTTTTGTCATAAAACCTTAAAAGCTATACTTTTCAAAATTGGTAATTTTTACAAAATAATTCAAGTATTATGGTTCAATTTAAAAATCTGACATAAAGAAAAAATAATCAAAATAGTATATAACCAAGGAAAATAAAATGTAGGAGATGAGTCAAGAAAAATGAACCAAAAAGTTAAACAATCAATGGATAGACATCGGAAAATTTGGTTTAAACCGTGATATGGATAACTTATGGACAGCGACCCGATAAACACTAATAAAACCACATTGTTTTAGTTGATGTATATAAACTAAAAGAAAATAAGTTTATCCTAGTTTCACCACACATTGCAAATTTTTTACGCATTTTTTTGCAGCGATGGCCAATCCCAAGGTTACCACCTAAAGAAAGTCCGACAACGGAAGCTATGACCATCGACTTACCGGAAACTTGTTGGTATGTTCATGTTTCCAAAAATATTTCAAAAACTTTGTTTAACTTCAAAACTCGTTTATTAATTTAAATTCGTGATTTAGTTCAACTAACAAACAAATTTGATCTGAATGTTAAGTAATTTCATTATCAGTACTTTTTTTATATCTTAGTTTTTTTAAAACATGTATAAGTAACTAAAAAATCAGAAATTATCGGGTTTCCTTTTTTTTTTTCATGTAGCTAGCTGTCTCAAAAAATTGGTCCTTTCTCGATTTATATATATATATATATATATATATATATATATATATATATATATATATATATATATATATATATATATATATATATTTACAATAATAACTTTGGTAATAATGAAATAAAGAAATAATTGTTAGATCTTGGTATTATTATTAATTGATTGTCTGTGAATTAGTTTTACTTCAAAGTGTGCGTATATGATTTAGTTTCAAAATCGTTGTTTTACTCCATCTTTATTTTTCCTAACCTAGATATTGATGCAAAGAAATTGACAAAAAAAAAACTTGGTTTTGTTATCTCTCATGTTTCTACTATGCATATTTTTCTTGATATACAAAATAAGAATGTAAAGAGGTTTTGGAATCATCTATCCAATCAACCATAATAATGACATTTTCTATTTTCAATTTTCAATGCAAAATGTAGCTTATATACAAATTAGAAGTGTTTCTAAATTTGAAAAGTCACTTTTGACGGGAACTTCCTAAAACTTGCTTCTCTCATTTTATATATGTATAGATTGGTCAATGATAGGTAGCCATGTCTCTTATTTATTTATATTTAAATTAAAAAATCAAGTCATGTTTATTCTCAACTTTAGGCATAATTTTCAATCAGCAGTACTTAATACATCACCTATAAAATGCTTAATAAAGCACTTTTGAAAATACTTTTCCCAAAATACCCTTAACGTAAATTCATTTTTTTGTTAAATTTAAATTAATGTTTTGTTTTTTTTATTAAATTTAAATTAATGTTAATTTTTTTATTTTAATTTAAAATCAAATTGTGGACCAATTGCTTTTTAAAAAAATAAATTTTTTTTTGTTAGGACTGCTGCCAAACCAGTCTTTAACCCGATTTTTTTTGTTAGGACTACTGCCAAACCAGTCTTAAATCCTTTTTTTTTTTTGTTAGGACTGCTGCCAAACCAGTCCTAAAGCCGAATTTTTTAAATTAATTAGTAATTTAATTGTGTTTAGTAACTAAATAAAATTAATTATTAAATTAATTGTGTTTAAAATTTTTTTAAATTTAAAATTTGTTAAATTAAATTTAATAAAAAAACAAAAAAATAAATTATGTAAATGGTATTTTGGTCAAACATTTTTAAAAAGTGATATATTAAGTATTTTATATATGCTGTATTAAGTATACCCCTTTTCAATTTGGTCTTCTTACTATTATAAAAAGGAACATTCAGCTCATAATTTTCAATCAGCGGTACTTAATACATCACCTATAAAATGCTTAATAAAGCACTTTTGAAAATACTTTTCCCAAAATACCCTTAACGTAAATTCATTTTTTTGTTAAATTTAAATTAATGTTTTGTTTTTTTATTAAATTTAAATTAATGTTAATTTTTTTATTTTAATTTAAAATCAAATTGTGGACCAATTGCTTTTTAAAAAAATAAAAAAAAAATTTGTTAGGACTGCTGCCAAACCAGTCCTAAACCCGATTTTTTTTTTGTTAGGACTACTGCCAAACCAGTCCTAAATCCTTTTTTTTTTTTTTTTGTTAGGGATCGGCCGCCAAATCGCCCTAAAGCCTAAAAAAAAAAAATTTGTTAGGACTGCTGCCAAACCAGTCCTAAACCTGAATTATTTTTTTTTGTTAGGATTGCTGCCAAACCAGTCCTAAAGCCGAAATTTTTTAATTAATTAGTAATTTAATTGTGTTTAGTAACTAAATAAAATTAATTATTAAATTAATTGTGTTTAAATTTTTTTAAATTTAAAATTTGTTAAATTAAATTTAATAAAAAAAATAAAAAAATAAATTATGTAAATGGTATTTTGGTCAAACATTTTTAAAAAGTGATATATTAAGTATTTTATATATGTACCCCTTTTCAATTTGGTCTTCTTACTATTATAAAAAGGAACATTCAGCTCATTCTATGGGAAAAAAATCACACTTTAAGTCTTTATAGATGTACTTTATTAAAAGTGTCATATTAATTACTCAATGAAAAGCTTTTTTTTTTTTTTTTTTTGGAAAACCCGAAACTACCTTTATTATTACTATGTGCTAGTCACGTTGTTCTCAATTTATCATCTCATACGAAACACAAACACAGACCAATCTCAGTTGATTCAAAAATCAAATAAGTAAGGTAACTGTCTTAAGTGACGTCTATTTCATGATTAAATAATAAAATCAGTTTTAGTCAAATAGACTTTAATTCTGATATAAAGAAGAAACCCTAGAAATTTCAATTACTGGTTTTGGCATTTAAGTATTTTAAATTTTATAAATTAGTAAGGATGTTTTAGTTTTTTAAAAAAATTTCCTTCTAAAAATAACTTGACAATTGAATAACTACTAAACTATAATTTTACCGATAATAAAATGGATTTGTTTTGATATTATCATTAATAATCTCAGATTCATTTATATCATTGACACAATCAATGGATTTGTTTAATATGAATTACATATTCTAATAATCTCAAAATTCAAGAATAATTAAGAATTTTTGTAATGTTATTGTTGATCACCCCAATGTCCATATTGTCGATTAGTATGGATATATATTGTATCAAATTGATTGAAGATAAATTTCAAGAGTTCAAAAGTTAGTATCTCAATGTTAAGGAAGAATTCAAAAGGTTTCTAGATTTACTTATCTAGTCAACCACATTAATTGATATTTTTTATTTTCAATTTTCAATAAATAGGATAGACATTAAAAGTGAAGTGTTTCCAAATTTGAAAAGTTCATTTTGACGGGAACTTTCCAAATTGTGCACCTCTCCTTTTATATATGTATGGATTATTATTATTATTATCTTATATAACAACTATTATTATAAGTAAAAGAAAAACCTCAAATTGATGGGTCAAGCCCACACTCAATATATACTAAGTAATGTACTCCAAGCCCACTAAAATTAAACTCAAGTGTACTAGACCTAAAACCAATTCTAATAAACTCAAAATTAAAGGGCAAATTTCAAGTGGGTACAATTTTAGAAACATGTTTTCATCTAGGACCATCAATTTTTTGGACATTTCATGTAACTACAAATTGGTTGTCAAATGACAAAAATGCCATTAATGAAGATCCAGCCTAAAACCCAATATAATTTATTACAAGCTTGATACTAAATAAAAATAAATCATTCTTAAAAAAAACATCATATATTAAATAAAAGTCTAGATCCAAAAATCTATCGGAACCGTCATCTTGGTTTATCCGAGTCAAGTCTTCTAATTACTCCTACTCATTACCTAAAGAAAAAAGAATTTGGAAAGAAAAAGGGGTGAACGAACAATGCTCGGTAAGATCATATACAACCCCTCCGGTTGCTAAGGAGGAGTTGACCAGAATAAATTAGAGATGAATAGTTTTCAATATTTCAAGTTCACAGTTCAAGTATTGATAAACGGAAACAATTTATCGTATATAACAACTATTATTATAAGTAAAAGAAACCACAAATTGATGGGTCAAGCCCACACTCAATATATACTAAGTAATGTACACCAAGCCCACTAAAATTAAACTCAAGTGTACTAGGCCTAAAACTAATTCTAATAAACTCTAAATTAAATAGATAAACCCACAATAATTATTAATATATGACAATAATTAATAATTTTTTTATTTTAATATAGAAAATTTGGGGTATTAGACTCCACATTTGACCTTTTTTTTGGGGGAGAGACTAATATAAATATAAGCTTTTCCAACATTCAAAAACAAGAATGAATACTCATTTTTTTCTAAGTAATTGTTATGTTCGACTCAACACACATATTAAGAAAAAAATAACTAATTGATTTTATTACAAATATTAATGTACATTTATTTTTCCAGTAAAACCCATCTGGTAATAGGATCCATCATTGAAATAACAAAGAATATATATTTTTCTTTAGATATTAATTGTTTCCCAACAAATTTAAAAAAAAAACTAGACAATAATTTACGAAACAAACGAGTATTACTTTTTTCATATATATATATATATATATAGAGAGAGAGAGAGAGAGAGAGAGAGAGAGAGATTATAGTCTAATAGGAGTATTATATATTTGAATTTTTGGATCCATATGCATGGAAATGAAATGAGAAATTATTTAACAGGGCCAATTACAACTGCAATTGTAAGGGCTTGTAACCCAATTTGGTGCACAAAGGCCTATTGCATCTGATCCATGCCTGGCTTTGCAGATTGCATCACACTGACCAGGCATACATTTTCCTCCAAAGAATTGCACTGGCTCCACGCAATCTATCCCATGTGTCATCAATACATTATTACCTGTTATTTCACAATTTTTTACATTCATTAATCATATCTTATAGCCGCACGAATTTAATAAATTAAATCACGCGTTTTTTTACTAAGAATTACGTGTTTTATAATTTTTTTTTATAAAAAATGTGTCAAAAACGAAGGGAACACATATTTTCAAATTCTATTACGTATAAAAACTGAAAGTAATGTTGAAGATCGTTACCTGTAGCCATGAAACGACAACAAAGATAGCAACGACGGAAATCTTTGTCATCTTCAGATTTAATTGATATATCAATGTATATATGGATATGAAGATTGAAGTGTATGTTATTTGGAATGTCCAACAAGATAAAATAACAAATGTCATCTTCAGATAATCGTTGTCCAACAATGGTGATTTTCTAATCAAATGTGTTTGCCGGAGCTGTTGAAGGAGATGATGACATTTTTTGAACAATATTTCGAAAAATAACATTTTGTGGTTGAAAAAAAAAACGGATACTAAAGCGGTTACAAACTTTGAAAAAGAGACCGACCAGAATTTTACACATAATTCAACCCGAACCATTTTGACTCATTTGATATTCGGAGTTCTAACGGGTTATCACATGTTTTGACCCATTATCATTCACAACCCGACTCGTGCCCAACCGAACACACCCAATTACCAAGTCTATCACATACTAAGAAAAAACAAGATTTCCTGAAATAAAATTACCATAAGTTCTGTTACAGTTTAAATGTTGGCCAAGTTTTGATGTGAAATTTTCACTTCTTAATTTATATACATAATCACATTTTGTTAAGTATAGCGAACATGATTGATTACCTGTAGCCATGAAAACCACGAAAAGAAAAATAGCAACAATGGATAACTTTGCCATCTCAATTCTGATCGATGTGTATATATGTAACAACCAAGATTGAAGAGTATATATGTATGTTATATGGGATGTCCAACAAGATATAATCTACCAGGTATTTATACACAAAATCGGGGAGGGCAATTTAGCCATCTTGAGTAACATTAATCATGGCACGGTATCTATCGATTTCGATAATTGCAACGTGAAACGCCAACGTCTAAATAGAAAGTGCGATTTTAAAAAATGTTACACTTGAGGGGTACATTACTTCAAGTGGTAATTGAGTTGTATTGTGAGATTATATTAATGTAAGGTTAATGTTTTGTAAGGACTAATGGTTTAAAAGATTAATCTCAGGGTGTGACTGCTCATAATATTAATTGTATGGGATAACTTTGTAACAGATAAGAGAAAATAGAGAGTTAGAAGTGGATAACTACTCTCACACATATGAATGTGAGAGTGAACCTCAACCATTAAATTTTTTAAGATAAGTTAATCGCAACCTCTAAATATCTTTATTCAATTACACATGTGTGAGAATGAGTTTTATTGTAATATAGACTAGATCTTCGTGCCCGTGCCTATGACACGGTGCCAGTATATCTAATTTCGTCAATTGAAACGTCAACGTCTAAATAGAAGGTGTGATTTTCAAAAAATGTTGCAGTTGAGGGGTACATTACTTCAAGTGGTAGTTGAGAGGCGCTATTCGAACTCAACCCATAATTGAGGAGGATTAATTATTTGTAAGGAGTTATATATAACTGACCTATGGACGTTTGATTTTGCGGCGAAATCAACCCTCTATGGCAAGATAGCCTCAGTCAATCAATTGAGCTCTATTGTGAGATTATATTAATGTAAGGTTGATGTTTTGTAAGGGGTAATGGTTTAGAAAAATAATCTCTAGGTGTGACTGCTCATAATATTAATTGTAGGGGGTTGTTTTGTAACAGGATGAGAGAAAATAAAGTTAAAAATGAATAACTACACTCACACATGTGAAAGTAAGAGTGAAACCCAACCATTAAATTTTTTACAATAATTTAATCTCAACCTCTAAATAGCTTTAGTCAATTATACACGTGTAATAATAAGTTTTATTGTAATATAGATAGGATGTCCAACATGATATAATCTACCAGGTATTTATACACAAAATCGGGGAGGGCAATTTAGCCATTGAGTCATTAACGGCATCTCATTTAACAACCTACCTCCTTTGACAATATTTTATTTTGACTTTAATTTTTTCACTAAATTTGAAGCGCTCTCTTATAATTTTTTATTTTCGTTTTTTATTGGTTAAAACTTAAAAAATATTATTTTACGAGTATTTTCTGAATGATGAATTTCTTATTATCCCGCTCATCGTATATTGGTGAGTTAAGCTGTCAAAATGTAGGCTCCATCTTACGGTATCACGAATTAGCCGATCTCACAAGACCTACTCTTTATTATTTATGTGACAAATATTTTTATTTTAAAAATAAAATTATAGTACTAAATATCCTTAAGTAAAGAAAAGCAGATTGTAAAAATTAATTTATTAAACCTTTTTTTCTTTCCCACTTTTCATGTTTGACTGATTTTGCGATGTAAAAAAGTTGGCCTTGTTTTTTTTCTTTTTCTTTTTTTTTTTTAAACCAGGTTGAATCCTGGGGTAGTAGTTTCGGTCCCTCATTGCTACTACCGGAAAATCGCGGGATGTGCAGAAATATCTGAGGTTTGAGAACATTGCAGCGATAACACATCTGAGTCAACCTCGGAGGAAGAGAGTAAAGTGCTCCCACCAAGTATCGAACTCACGCTGTATGCCTCCAGAATCTTATGTCCCCCTCCTTTTACCACTCGGCTATGTCCCGGGGGACAAAGTTGGCCTTGTTGAATATGCTAGTATTTGTTTTGTAGTTTGTAACTTTTTCAATGATTTTGTAATAATTACATTACAAAGAAGTAAGAGAGAGATTGAAAAATAAAACGTGGGACTAATAAGGACATGTAAATTGGTGTATTTTCTTTGCACCCTTTTTTATACTCAAGCTCATTCAAAATGAATAAGAAAAATCATTTGCTACCCAAATAAAAAATAATTTTAATAATTTGGTACAAACTTTAATAATTTTACATACCCTGTTATATTTATATCCAATAACTTTACATACCCTACTATTTTTAGAAAAAAATTGGGTTGGTCTTTCAAGTGAGGCAAAGACTCACACTATTTATAGATAAAAAAAATATACATCCTCCGTTCCAAGTAAAGACTCCACTATTTCATTTTTGGATGCTTACTTAAAAAGTCCACTTACAAAAATTAAGGAATTAAATTATCATTTTATTACTAATGGACTATAAAAAGTAAACGAAAACCTTTTAACCGAAACGGTGTGAGTATAATTTTTTAAAGTAAAAAAATAAAAATAAATTATTTTTTTGTCGCTGGCAAAAGGGCCAAAAACGGGGGAAAAATCAAATTTTGGAGGGAGAGCGAAAGAGGTCCGATTGATTTTATTTGAGGATATACTCGACCACCTTTTTTTTTTTTTTTTTTTATAATTCACACTTGATACCCACAATATCTTTTGTTGTTCACAAAAATCCCAAATAAATTTATTTTTTGAGACCATCTCCAATAGTTTGGTGTAAAAATTGCATAAAATCTTTAAACTGGTGTAATTTGTGCACCAAATTTCTTACACCATCTTCAACAGTTCTAATTCAAAGTTTACTCTAAAAGGAATATTCAAAGTATATTCTTTATTTTTCTATTTAAAATATATGTTTTATTTCATTTAATTTTCATTAATGTATTTTAGCAAAAAAAAATTAATTATTTATTAAATCATTATTATATTAAATTTCGTTTTTATTAATGTCTAATATTTATAAACTTTATTATAAATCATTTTAATATTATATATAACTAATAACTAACAATATGAATAAAAATAATTGAATTAGTTTTTTTGTATTATTTAAACCAAAACATCAAAGTAAATTTAAACAAAACAACAAAACTAACAATAATAATAAAAGCAAAATACAAAATAATTAATTAAACAAAAAAAGAAAAAAGAAAAAAGAAAAAAGGAGTGAAGATGAAGATGTGAATAGGAGTGCGCTGAATTTGAAGATTCACTTGTCAATCTTCAAATTGAAGCAACACTTGAAGTTGCTGTTGGAGGAGCTTCACACTTCAAATTGAAGACTTGAAGCAATCGTTGGAGATGACTTGATACACCGCTGTCCTGTCTTAGAAAGTGAAAACCCTATAAAAAGATAACACAAACATAAAAAGAGCCAGAGCAAAGCGTTTGTTTTAGGATGTTTTATATTGACCATAAAGTCACCCTAAAAAATATATATTCAAAAAGTCTCAACGGAAAAACTTTAACAGAAATATCAAAATTAAACTTTTAATACTTTAAAGTTCAAAATTTTAAATTTTTATTACCATCATTTGGGTATACTCTTTTATTTGAATGAATACTTATTTTTCTTTTGAATAATGCTAATGATTACTCCCTTCATTCCAGCAAATAGTCAATTATACTATGTTGAACTACTTTACTTAAAGAGTTCACTTTAAAAATAGTCGATTACCTTCCACATTTGAATTCAAAAATAATAATAACTGATGTGACCAAAATGCAGCTTGGGTCGTCCGTGTGATGAGTAGGATATCTGGGCTTGATCTGCTTCCTTGAACCTGATTAAGAACATGAAAACACCTTAGTGGAAGTGCAATGCTTGGCTTCGCGAAACCACTCCGGCGTGACAGTAAGTATCGTGTGTAAGAGTCAAAAGAGAATTTGGCAGAGGTTCTAGGCTCAAGAAAAAGTGTGTACCTTGTTCGTGGTTTATGGTGGGGGTATTTATAGGGGCCCCTAATGACTTAGAATCCTGGTGGGATTCAGTTTCCATAGATACCCAGTCAATTAAGGGGAGAATCCCTAAATTGTATGCATGATAGGCAGCTGGCCGGGTGAATGTAGGATCAGATAAGAAGTGTCCTGCTCGGATAAGGAAACATTTGGCTTGCCTTGGGGAGCAAGTTTCCGTAGTTTCTGCCCAATTGATGCGTGCCCGAGCGAGCGGCTTGATCTACCGGCAGAACTCTTGATGTAGGCGAGTTGATGTAAGTGTAGATCCCGGGCATGACCTCTGATCGGGCACGCAAGGCCAGTGCTCGACTAGGTTTGGACGAGATGAATCCGATTCTTTACCCGGTGTGAGTATGGTCCCCGAGCATGGCCCCTGGTCGGACGGGTAAGGCCTGTGCCCGGCCAGGCTTAGGTTGGAGCTACTTTATCCGTTGCTTGATGTCTTGTTAGCTCTGCCCGCGAAGCTGGTAGGTCCCACACCATTTATGCACGTGACTGGCACGTGATGCTAGCCCGTGCCTTGCTCGTGACCCGACTTGAGTCGGGTATATCAATAGAAGATATGTATCCCAAAAATATTAGTTCTAAAACTTTTTAGGTATAACATTTACTATTATTACTAATAGAATATATATAATTCATGTTTGGTAGAAATTGATGTTGGTTTTTAAAGTACTAATAGTGATACACCCGTGCGTTGTACGGTTTGTATACATGTGTAAAATCATATACTAAATTAAAATTGAATAATATACCATTAAAACTTTAATATTGAACAAAATAAATAAATAAATAATAAACAGTAAAATAAAAGATAGAAAATCACAAAAAAAAATTGAAAAAAGTTATTATAAATTTTGGAATACTTCTTTATATACAACATTTACGGTTGAACATGTGTGTATAAGATAATATAATATATTTGTAATATATTATAATTATCATTAGTTTATACTTTCCTAATTTACTTGTATTTAGGTTTCCTAATGCATTTTGTATTTAGACTCTCTAGGTTAAACTTGTATAGCAAGTATTGTACTTCTATATATATTTTCACCATATCAATGGAAATGTCATGCCATTATTCATAAAATTTATTATTTCTTACATGGTATCAGAGTCTCACTCTTAAAACCTATAACCACCATACTCTGCAAACCCTAAACTTCCTCCCACCACAACCACCTCCAACCAAACTTCTGATGAAGTAAACCTTCCTACTACCACAACCACCGCCACCTAATCTTTCGCCTCCATATCAGCCAAACACCCTCTAATCGTCTCCCAACAAAGCGTCACCTCTTACCAAAGTGCCGCCACCAGTCACCTACCTAAGCTCCGTCCTCTTCCATTTTTGTCAATCCATGCCAACCTAGATCGAAC
>JABEVN020000201.1:0-54024 GCA_013146195.2 Codonopsis lanceolata | reverse complement strand
CTAAGTCGGCGGAAGGCTCCCCGAAGTGATTAAGACCAACAGACAAGATAGTGAGTTCGTAAGATTATAAATAGATGAAGGTAGCGTACCAGAAAATTTATTTAGAGCAATCCCAAGACCTGTTAAGTTTCTCAGTGCCCCAGATCATCTGAATGCTTCCTTCTAACTCATTTTGAGCTACAAGTAATCTTTCAGAGAGGGTTCCCAATAGATCTTGCTTGCCACTAAGATAGTTTGCGGATACATATAAAACTCTGAGCTTGGACAAGGCACCAAATTCATTAGGGATGCCTCCTGCTGGCTTGTTGCCTTGTAGACCAAGCACCAGCAGATTCACAATGAGATAAATTTAATAGGATTCTCCTCAAGGTGTTATCAACTGTCAAGTAGCAACAACTCGGTCGAATAAGGCACCAATTTCAGGAGGAATTTCACCATGAAGGCTATTGTTCTGCAGGTTGACTTCTCGAAGGAAGCTTAGATTTCCCAAGTAAGGAGACAATGAAACCACCAAGCCTCCCAAGTGTATGTCCAGGGCAGTTAACTGCAATGACCACATGTGGGTGACCACATAACAAGGTCTTGAATCATTCCCACAGCTCATAATTCCATAAGGTGGGTCCTTCAAAATTTCGATCTGAAGGCGAACAATGAAAGGCTATCTATGTCATTTGCAAAAGATAAGTTTAGTAGCAATCCAATGAACAACGTGAGAAGGAGATGGCCATAGACTAATGAACTCATTTTCTTAAAAATAAGATGAGTTGCTTTATCTCTTCTGAGCTCTGCATTATATATACTCTTTATGGTATTGAGTTTTTAAGTCAGTCTTGTAAGTCTATTAATCAAAACATGGCTGTAAGGACTCATGCGTTGCCCCCTTTAATTTGTGGTTGACTTGCAATGAAGTAACCACTTTGGAGTGAGTGCATAAGAGTGTAGGCTACAACTAATAGTAGAGTACTACATAAACATATATAGGTATCATGGGAAAATACATACTATCTTAGTATCTAACTTAGCTTTCATAGGCCTAGTGAGGACTTTCGTGAGTGAGTGAGTGCACAGGACTGAGTGTAGGCTACAACTACTAATAGAGTACTACAGAATCATATATAGGTATCATTGGAAAATACACACTATCTTTATATTTATTTATTTATTGGAAAATATTTATAATAAAGTTGGCCGGAAAGGCGGAAACTTAGCTTTCATAGGGCCTGGTGAGAACTTTTGAGTGAGTGCAGGCATCAACTACTAGTAGAGTACTACAGAATCATATATAGTACTCATCATCCCAACCAATTGCAAATTTCAGATAACTTTACCATGAAGTAGACAACTTAACCCAATTCCCAATAACAATCGCTTGACCTCGGGCTACAAGAGATCTCAAGTTCAATCCCTCCCAATACACCCTAAGAATATAAATAAATAAATTTAAGACTTATAGAGGATAACACGAGTTAAGAAACTTATTGTCATCCATTGCCTACTGCACCTTATGGCTGCCAAAACAGAAGCAAACTACTTGGTTACACCCAGGTTAAGTTTACGAATACGTTAGAGAGAAACAAAACGTCGCCAAAGAGATCAAACTAGTCACTCCTATGTTTGACAAACGAAAACAAAACTTAAAAGAAGGAAACAAACAGGAATTTATTAGAAATCTCCTTGTAATAAATATCACCTCCAAGGAGATCGAGGACAAGATGCAAGGAGGACCCCCTTATGAAAGTTGTAATGTGCAAGTGTTGTCCCATCTTCCAGCTTCTTGGCAAAACCAGCCTCTGCAGATCCTGAAAAATCCTCTACTTATCCTCAAGCCATCTCCAAAATTGCAAAATATTGCATTCCACCGCTCAACCTCAGGACCTGGTTGAAATGCAGAGTTGACTCCTCAATGTCATAATCCGTTATAATCTGCCCGAGTCTTCCGTCTTCCAATTGCTTTGATGATCAAGTAGAATCAATCCACTGTCCGAAATCTTTAACCAGACCTCGTCAATTGTGTGGACCTCAACAGTGACTCGTGTCTGCTGGTCACCACATATAACACCTTGCCACTACCAGAGGATGAACTGAATTGTTCCACTATATTAGTTTCAAACGGTGGCAGCAAGACAATGTCCATATAACTTGTAATAGTTGCAGTCTTCAGCAGCAATGCAATAAACATGAAACAGAATTAAACTAGAAAGAATACCAGCACCCTTGAAATCATATTTGAAGATCACGACTGCTATCTATTATTCTACACCCCAGCTTTGTAAATTTGCTGAAGTAAGGGATGTCCAAATGAGACCGGTCCAATCAAATCGCACCATCAATTGAAGTACGGAGTAGTTAATAACACAATAAATAGGATACATTCTGTAACCTTCTGATGGAAAGTTCCTCATTCTGTCAGGTTTGATTTATCGACAGAATCATTACGATAAGGAAAATGCTACGTCAAGAGAATCCATCTTCAGGCATTCAAATCGAAGACTGGAGTTGAAAAGAACACTGATAAGAGCATGCTCTGTGTTTGGCAGTGCATAAACATTAATTGCCATACTGGCGCGATTCACACCATTGTTTCAAGTACATTCTTATACTGGCACAAACTATAGTACTTCACTTGGTAGCTGGTGCAGATGCCAAGATGGACTTTTGGCATACAAAATGATACCACCTGACTACCAAATTGTTCAGACCGGGACCTCATCTTCCCTGGCTGCCATGGTCAGAATAAGTGGTGGGCAGCAAATGAGAAAAAGTGCAGCTCCATTTGTCGAGCAAAGAGAAACAGGGATAGATTGTTCCCATATAACAAGGGCAGCGATTTCACCCTTCAACAGCCTTAACCAATTGTATGGTACCATGAATAATTGATCATTGTACCTAGACTCTGATCGACTCTATCAACTGTGACAATGTATACCTCTTTCTTTCCCCCAACTTCTATCTCATTCCCTCAAGGCTGTTGATAGGTGGCAACCAGTCAACTGCGAGAGCAGGAATTTCTTCTTTCAATTTGGGGCACAAACTGAATATAATGTTAGTGCAGGAGACAAGTTGGGAAGCTACTAATAGTGCATTGCTCTTCTGCATCTTGCAATCAGCAAAAGAAAACAACTTGACACAGCAGTGTTAACTCATATTTGTTTGCTCTTGCCAGGATGTAAGTAGACTTCACAAGATATATTGCAGGTGAATCCAAATAGATTGCAAGGAGAACATGTAAATTTGATGCCTAACATCATGTAAAAACGCAATATTTTATGCAACTTGAGCAGTCATTCAATTAATCTAGATAAGCAATTCAACACCTAAGTTAAGTAAATAATTAACAGAAGCCCCTAACAAAAATAATTGTAAAGCAAGCATACAGTGAAATTATCATAATTATAATTTTACCTATCAGTTATGACTTTGAAAACAAAGAAATCAAAGTATATGCGAACAACAATAAGCCCAAATATTAGGCAGAACAAAAGTATCGTACAGTCAAAACTTGGATAAATGAACTCTGACAAGAGCCTTATGACTGATCTCAACAGTTACCATAAATTTGCTACTAAAAGAGATGTGGCAGCTGCATAGAAGTGAATGAGATGGAATAGAAAAATGGGCAGCACTATAACTATTAGCAGAAAGAAGTCAAAGCAAACATAGCATAACCATTGGAGAAATTAATAGCTTTCAGTTTGATGCCAATGTCTGTGAGTAGCACAATACAGTTATAGTACTACATATTAGAGATTGCCTTTCATTCTCCCCTCAATTTTACAATGAAGCCAATCATAAGTCATAAGGGGCAAGATTTCAAGTAAGGACTACTTTCCAAGCAGTATGATCAAACAAAATGAAACTGGATACTAGTTGCGGCGTTGTAGGGCAAGGACTATTAATCAAATTCACACAACAAAAATCATTTCCAGTAAATTATATACTATATAAAAAAGAAATCATTTTGAAAACCAAACTGCTAAATCATCCCAACAAAAAGAAATTATTCCAATCTTACAAGTACCAACAAACTTATGAAGGAAAAACACCCAGCTAATTTTCAAAATTGACCACCACGGAGACGGAGGACAAGGTGCAAGGTAGACTCCTTTTGAATATTGTAATCTGCAAGGGTCCTCCCATCCTCCAACTGCTTCCCTGCAAAAATCAATCTCTGCTGATCTGGGGGAATCCCCTCTTTATCCTGAATCTTTGCCTTGACATTATCAATAGTATCTGAACTTTCCACTTCCAAAGTAATGGTTTTTCCCGTCAAAGTCTTGACAAAAATCTGCATTCCTCCCCTCAACCTCAGGACCAGATGCAGGGTCGATTCCTTCTGAATATTGTAATCAGCCAAAGTCCTCCCGTCTTCCAATTGCTTACCGGCAAAGATCAGCCTCTGTTGATCAGGTGGGATTCCTTCCTTGTCCTGGATCTTAGCCTTGACATTATCAATGGTATCAGAGCTCTCCACTTCCAAAGTGATCGTTTTGCCAGTTAGGGTTTTGACAAATATCTGCATGCCACCACGGAGACGGAGGACAAGGTGAAGAGTCGATTCCTTTTGGATGTTATAATCTGCTAGGGTTCTGCCGTCCTCGAGCTGCTTTCCGGCGAAGATCAAGCGCTGCTGGTCAGGGGGAATACCTTCCTTGTCTTGGATCTTTGCCTTGACGTTGTCTATCGTGTCGGAGCTCTCAACCTCCAACGTGATCGTCTTCCCGGTTAGGGTTTTGACAAAGATTTGCATGCCGCCACGGAGACGGAGGACAAGGTGAAGAGTGGATTCCTTCTGGATGTTATAATCGGCTAGGGTTCGTCCGTCCTCGAGCTGCTTTCCGGCAAAGATCAAGCGCTGCTGGTCAGGGGAATACCTTCTTGTCTTGGATCTTCGCCTTGACGTTGTCGATCGTGTCGGAGCTCTCAACCTCCAACGTGATCGTCTTCCCGGTTAAGGTTTTGACGAAGATTTGCATGCCGCCACGGAGACGGAGGACAAGGTGAAGGGTGGATTCCTTCTGGATGTTGTAATCGGCTAGGGTTCTACCGTCCTCTAGCTGTTTGCCGGCGAAGATCAAGCGTTGCTGGTCCGGCGGAATGCCTTCCTTATCCTGGATCTTAGCCTTCACGTTGTCGATCGTATCTGAGCTCTCTACCTCGAGGGTAATAGTCTTTCCGGTTAAGGTTTTTACGAAGATTTGCATATTTACAGGGCTTGAAGAAGAAGATCTGAAAACGGCGATTGGGAGATTAAAACGTCGATTGTAAGATTGAAGAACACTATGGTATCTGAATCAATTTGATAATTTGATCTTGAGTGAGGAGAATGGGAAGGGAAAGCCTTTATTTATAGGGGGTGCTGAATTGGACGGGGTAATAGAAATAGTAATAGCGGGAAAATAGGGTTCAACAAGGTCGTTGGTGCGTTGACTGCGTGTTGATCGTACGTTCTGGGGACCTCTAGAAAGTAGAAAGTTAGAAACTTCCAGATTTTAGATTGCCAAAAACATTAGATACTTCATCCATTATGCTCCCTCCGTCCCTAAATAATCGTACTAGTTGATTCGATATACAATATAAGAAAGGACAAACTACACAATTGGTCCCTGTACTTTTGAGTTTTTTTGATTTTCGTCCCTGTACAAAAATTCGTTTGCCAATAGTCCTCGTACCAATCAATTTCAACGAAGTTGGTCATTCCGTCAAGTTCCGTTATTTTGGAACCGTTAAGTCCATACACGTGAGTCTCACGTGTATTTTGGTAAGGGTAATAAAGTCATTTTACATTTAAGAGTTCAGGGACCAAACCTGAAAGGCGGGAACAAGTGGCGCCATTTATAGGACATCGTCAGTCAGTGCAATAAATAGGCAAAACCTCCATTGTTGACCAGGAGCTGAAAATTGAAGAAATCAAAATGGAGGTTTATTGTCCATGTGGAATGAAGGCACGCTTGTTAACTTCTTGGACTGATTCCAACCCAGGCAGAAGGTTTTGGACTTGTGGTAATCGTATGGTAAGTCTTTCCTCATTTAAATTGATCGAAAAATCCCAATGTTCAATCTTCGTTTATTGACCAGAAGGTTTCATCTTCGTTTTCAACTACCAGCATCCTTGTGGGTTTTTCCTTTGGTTCGATCCACCAATGTGCCATAGGTGCGTGGAGATTATACTGTGGGCTCTCAGAAGATTAGGGAAAATGAAGCTCTAATTGAAGGCAAGCAAAGAAGGCGGTACTTGGAAATATTTGTGGGTATGCCTTCTCGTAGCTTGGGTGAGTCTTGCGTGGATAATTTTTGTAGATGAAGGAAGTGATCAGTCGAGCAAATTTCCAGCCATTAGTGGTCAATAGGGTTTTACCTTGACAAAAAAAATTCAGAGAAAAGGAAGTTGTTGTATGGTATGAACAAAAAAATTCAGGCATTGTTGTTTGGTTCCAAACCTTAATTTCCAATTTTTGGTTCCAGTTTGTAGCAGTTTGAAACCTTATCAATTTCTAATTTCCAGTGCCTGGTATAGGTTGTAAAAAAATCAGAGAAGATGAAGTTGTATGATATGAAAAAATTGAAGCATTGATGGTGTTTGGTTCCAAATTGCAAGTTCCAGTTTTGGTTCATGTAAGCCTAGTCCTACTTGTAGTAGTTTGAAACTTGATCAGAAGCTTTCTGTTAGCATTCTCAATTTCCAATTTCCAGTTTTTGGTACCTTTAAGCATTGTTGTAGTAATTTCCAGTTTTTGGTACCTTTAAGCAGAAACATCATGCTTACTTTAAGTCTTGAAAATAATGTCTTCAAATATTCTTTTCACATTCACCAAAACAAACTACAAAATAGAGGCATGTTTGGAGTTGGTAAGCAAAAAACAGAGGAGAATCACTTCCTAATGAAACAAAAGTTGGACATAAACATTCACTTGTAGGCTATTACATGAACTAAGATTAGAACCATTTCAATGTCTTCAAATATCCTTTTCACATTCACCAAAACAAAAGGCAATTACATGTACAAAATCACATTCACCAAAACAAAAGGCAATTACATCTACAAAATGGAGGCATGTTTGGACATAAAGGCAATCACATTCACCAAAACAAAAGGCAATCACATCTACAAAGTTGGACATTGGGAATCACATTCACCAAAACAAAAGGCAATCACATTCACCAAAACAAAAGGCTATTACATGAACTAAGATTAGAACCATTTCAATGTTAACAAATATCCTTTTCACATTCACTAAAACAAATATTAGAACCATTTCAATGTTAAGGCAATTACATCTACAAAGTTAAGAGTTCACGTTTATCCCCAAAAAGAACTATAATTGCTAACATTCATGATTTTCATAGTCAACCAAGGACAATTCAATCCACATTCTTCCTTTTTGTTACTAGGCGCCTTCCTCTTCTTTTGACATGAGAATCCAAGTCTTGTTTAGTTATGAAATTTTTTTCCCTTCAAAGCAAATCTTGGTGATGGGAATTTGGTTGAATGAGGTTGGGACTCTGGTTGGGAAGAAGTTAATGGAGGCATGGTTGAAGCTGGTTGGGAAGCACTTTGTCCCTACAAAAAAAAAAAACAGAAGGAATCAACAATAAGAAAACATCAAATTGAAGGGTTGCATAGGCATCAATTAGAGTATGCATAAAAATGCTCACAAAAAATGCTCACAACTTGTGAAGAAGCTGTTAGAGTCCTTTGACCTTGCAGCGGTTGGGAAGAAGCGATAGAGTCCTTTGACCCATCGATGTTCTTGCACCCTTGCCTTTAGAACCATTTACTTTTGTTGGTCCCTACAAAAGAAAACATAAGAAACTAAGTGGACTTGAACAAAAAAAAAACAAGAAGGAATCAAGAATAAGAAAACATCAACTTCAAGGGTTGCATAAAAAATTGCATTGGCATCAATTAGAGTATGCACAAAATGCTCACAACTTGTGAAGAACTGTTACAAGTCCTTTGACCCCTGTTTGAAACTGGTTGGGAAGAACTGATAGGAGTCCTTTGACCCCTGTCTGATGTTGCTACACCCTTGCCTTTAGAACCATTTACTTTTGTTGGTCCTACAAAGAAAGAAACTTAGTGGACTTGAACAAAAAAAAAAAAAGAAGGAAACAAGACTTGAATAGAATTGCTCACAGGTTGGTCTCTATTTGTCTTCCTTCTCTTCATTGCTTCACAACCATGACCCTTACAAACCCTTGAGTTATGACCAATGCCACCACATCTACTACAAGTCATTGCTTTTCCATGTCTCCCTACCTTTGTGGGGATCACCTTACCAGCTCCAGTTTTCTTTTGTTCATCTGCATCCTTTTTTCTTGCCTTCTTGGGTCTCCCAGGTTGAGTCTGACACATAGGAGCAACTATCTTGAACAAATTTCCTATATGAGGCCACATTTCAGGTCCATTTATAGGGTTGATTGTGTGGTCATATATCTTTCTTTGACATTCTATCTTATAGCAATCATCAACCCACAACTTCGGGGACCCCATTTCCTCATTCTTACCATCATACCATATGGCGAGAAACACCATGCTACAGGGAACCCCACTCAATTGCCATTTCTACAAGTGCAAGTTCTATGACTCAAATCAACTACACATTGTTCACCCCATGGTCCTCTAACTTGGTATTGAGTTCCTCCATTCCAAACACAGATAAAATCTATTGCCTCCTCTTTTGTCTGGTTGATATTCTTTTGTATCCTTGGCAACAAATAATTATCACATTTTTTAACCTCTTCTCTTTTCTTTCTAATTCTAATCATCAAATAATTCCTTATCATCTCTAGCATTGTGATAATAGGCTTGTCTCTGGTGGAGACAATATGCCCATTGAAGCTCTCAGAGATGTTATTCATCAAGACATCACATTTGACTACATCAGTGAAATGGGATCTAGACCGATGCTTAGGACTTGTGCGACATGCCCACTCAAATGCTTACGGAGAAAATGACTTAAAAGCCTCCATTGCGGCCTCAAATGCGGGAATATTTGTTGCAAAGCGCTTTGTACTTTGTGAGTTTATCCTTCATCTCTTTACCTTTAAACAACTTTTTGAAATTATTGTACATGTGTAACAAGCGAGAATCATGCTCCACATCGGGCAATAAATCCCTCAATGCCAAGTCAATCACGTATTACAACATAGATAGTATCTTTGGAAAAGCGGAAATAGGTTGTGGAATAACTGGAAAAATTGGGGAAAAAAAAAAGAAAGTATACTACAACATAGATCAATTAAGAAAATACCTTTTGTTGGTCAGATATGAAGACCCACTCCTCATTACTTTGAATCCCCAAGTCAGCTATCAAAAGTTCCAGGAACCATTGCCAGGTTTCTCTGTTTTCACTCTCCACAATAGCATATGCAATGGGATACATGCCATTATTAGCATCTATACCAATTCCAGTAAGTATCTGACCTGAATGAGGTCCCTTTAGAAAGCATCCATCTAGCCCTATCACCTTCCTGCATCCAGCTGCAAATCCTGCTTTCAATGGCCCCAAACAACAGTAGATCCGTTTGAATTTTCTTTCATTTCCATTAACACCCTCCTCGGATCTGAGCTCAATTTTCATGGTTGAGTTGACATTTGTTCTCTTAATCTCTGCACAATAATCCCATAGTAAACCAAACTGCGCTCGAATGGTTTCCATGGTTTAAGCGATCTGCAATCCTTTTGGCTCTGTATGCTTGACTCAATGAAATTTCTAGATGTGTTTCTTCTCTTACTGTTACCATTATACCCTCCAAGGTCCAGTTAGGTGTGGACCTAAACCTCTCAATAAATCTCCTTGCAACCCACTCAGATGTCAGATGCCTATTTGTATAGGTGGGGCTACAGGTATGCACATTCACAAATGTCTTCACTTCCCAGTACTCTCAGCTAGGGAAATAAGTATAACCCAAGGACATGACTTGGTACCCCTACACTTGGCCCTAATCCTTTTTGTGTCATTTTTAACTAAATGAATATCTCTCCTATTTTTTATTACGTACTCTTTTAATGCTTGTTTCACCACCTCAACATTTGAAAACCTCATTGCCAACTTGTACACTAGATTTCTCATTTCTTTTTCAGGTTGAAAGTCTAATCCTCTTTTCCTTTGTCTGCGTCCTCATCATCATCGAGCTTCCAATGCTCCATAAGTCATCGAGCTTGCATAATCGGACTCCACATCTATTTCTTCACCGGTTAAAATATTTGACTTTCCCATACCCTTATTACACTTCTTAGCTTTCACACACCCACTCAACCGACTGTCAATATTTTTTCAAACTCTACATAATCACTATCATTACGGACCAATTATACTTAGGGTCAACAAATTGATTATAATCCTCATCATCCTCAGAATCATCATCTTCATTATCATCTTCAACCTCAACCTCAGAATGTCCATGTTCAAAATCTACATTATCATCATGCTCAACCTCCACATCATGAGTTGATTCAACCTCAACCTCAGAAGGTCCATGTTCAAAATCTACATTATCATCATGCTCAACCTCCACATCATGAGTTGGCTCAACCTCAACCTGATGTTTTAAGTATGCATCTTCAAGCGATCATGTTACGCATCATCAATCAAAATTTCATGCAACTCGTACGGATTGGTTATGTTCTTTTCTCTGTTTTCAGCTCTATATTCATATTCAAATCTAGCCACAACATCGGCAAGTTCATCCACATTATAAGTTAGTAACAATTGATTAAGTGTTTCTCTATTTTCATCGATATATCCAACTCTTCTATAACTTCTGAGCTTTTAAGTGATGGTTCCACAAAGAAGTCATCACAAGAAGTACCACCATGTTCCAAATACACATCAATCAATTTATATTTCTTTCCTATTTGGGTAAGAACCATCATGTCATCATCAGTCCCTAAAGCTTTCAACCCATATTGAAGGTCCAATGTTGGAACCTTATAATGGTAAAACATAATCCCATCATAACCAAGCCCCTTAATAATCTGGTTAATTTCTTGAATAGACATTTCATCAGGATGACAAAAGTCAAAATGATCAATACACCTACCACTATAAACTCTTTGTGGAGTGTATTCAAACTCTCCACCATGGTATAACTTAATCTTTGAACCAATCGAGTCGAGGATGCGTGGTAAAGGCAACAACAACCTAAATAAGATAAAAATGAAAACACAAGGGACCACAACCGATCTTTTTCTACTCACTAATGTAGAGTGAGAATTTTAAATTGACTATATATATAAGGGGCCTCAAACTAATAACCAACCATATTAATTTACAGTACTAATAATACATATTAAAATCAACAAAACACAACATCGATGCAAGGACCAAAGCAATAGACAAGCGAATAACACTTCACAACAAAAGACATTTTCAAAACCAAATATAACTTTGGAACATACAACATGTGTAACAAGCAATGCACTCACGTAAATAAGCTAGGAACCATTTAATACAAAAGAAGCTATAAAACCACGATAATTTGACGAAGAAGAAACAGAGAACTTACTATAAATATCACCACCATCCCATACTTCTCCTCTTTTTCTTTGAATCCACGTCATTTCCGGAGGAGTTTAGTCGAATCAAAGCGAACACCAAGTAAACCCTAACTAAATTTTGCTTCAATCGCCGACCCTTCTCCTCTTCGCCAACACTAACTACTGGTATTATGAACATTAATTATTTGTATTTATATTTCATAGTTGGTCCCTGTACTTTTGTAAGACAAATTGTCTATTTTGCCCATCCACAAATGCACTCACGTGGCACGTGATCGTACTTAACGACCAAAAGTTGACAGAAGGACCAATGGTGTAAAAGTTTTCAGTCTAGGGACCATTTGCGAGGTGTATGGACGAATAGTCAAGAACCCTAAAAGTACAGGGACCAATTGTGTAGTTTGTCCTATTATTAAATTAACATTTCAAATATTATTTTAATTTAATTTCAATTTAAGTTAACGTTACGTTAAGTTAAGTTAAGTTAAGTTGTAATGTGAATGTTTTATTTTTTGTAATTATATTGATGCTAATCATTTTAATTATTGATATTATATTATTAAATTAACATTTCAAATATTATTTTAATTTAATTTCAATTTAATTTCAAATATTTTTGATATTTTATATTAATTAGAATTTAATTTTCAATTTATTTTTAGTGACGGAATTTTCTGTCGCTAAAGGTGACCTTTAGCGATAGAATTTTTCGTCGCTGAAAATATTTCAGAAATTAATTTCGGTTTATTTTCAGCGACGAAAAATTCCGTCACTAAAAATAAACCTTTAGCGATGGAAAATTCCATCAACGATAAATTCGTCGATGTTCAATTTTCGGATGCTTAATTCGCAAAAATTAAGCTAAAGGTTTAGCGACGGAAAATTCCCGCTAAATTTTCGATGCTCCCGATGCAAAATTTCGCTGATGCAAAATTCGCTAAATTAAGAATTTCGTCATTGAAAATTGTTTCTAGTTGTGTGCATAATCAGGTCTCACCGAATCAATTGGCTCCGACCGGGATCACAGTCAAACCTTCTTTAATCAACTCCTAAAAAATATTAGGATTACGACAAAATCATCCGTGTATCCGTCAACCTATTTGAGACCATAAAAGTTGAGTAGGGTCATGTTCTCAGACTGATAGGTCATTAAACCATGGTTATGCGGCTAGCTCAACTCGGGTGAGCCCATTTGTGGAACTGTGCAATCTTCAGGTGGTCGATGGTCTGTTTGGGGAGAATCCATTTGCGGAAGAAGCTTTTGCGCATCATGAATATCAGCCATTACTTCCATATCAAAGATTGTTGAACCTTGGGGAGGGCTCTTTAATTTGGACCAGGAGACTCAGTCTGCTGCTGATACAAATATGCAACCATTGCCTACTATTGAGTGGGTCAGAATTGCAGGCAGTTTATCGACTTACAACGAGTATGACAAGACACAACAATGGAATAGCAATGCACACAATATTTACAAGCCAAAATGCCCAACCTTTTATTACTCAATAATACAAAGGATTACAGCAATGTCTAATGGCCTCCTTTATGCCTAACTCTGGTCTATACTAAAACCAGTAAATGACTGCATTGCCTTGGACAAGCATACTGTTCATAACCGCTGGGACACATGGCTGCCAGATTTGGTGGTTGTTTTCTGTCATAAAACTACCCACAACTGCCCAAGTGCCTTGCCTTAGCCAACTGCCTACTGCACATAATGTCGCCACCTGTCCAGCCTGTCTTGGTCCTACATTCCAGCCCACATCCTGTTTTTCCAGCAACATCGCCCATGCCAGCCCGTTGGCCTGTCAGCTTTTATCCCGCTTAGCCTATGTCATTGCCCACATCCTTCGTAGCCCACTGCCCACGCCTATGTCCATATGCCATAGCCCGCGTGTGCATCCGTACCTTGCAGCCTTACTGCTCAACACAAGGCCCTGACATGGCCCGCTCATGCCAGGCCGCACTCACCGACTTAAGTTTTTACAAACTCTCCACCACTGGGAGAGTCCGATGTCCTCATCGAATTGTCATTCCAATAAGAACTAATTTGATCTTCAAACAGCCACAACGTCACATCACGTTTCCAAGTAGCATCTGCCACGCCTTCTCCTTTCCATTGCACGAGAAAATCTGTCATGTGATTCTTCTTACTCATCCCCATTGTTCTATGATCAAGTATCTTCTCAATCTGCTTTTCGAACTGCTTTGAGATGGTAGGAGGAGCTCGCTTCAATTGTTGTTTCTCCCACAATAGACTTTCATGAAAAGGCTTCAAAAAACTGACATGAAATGTAGGATGCATCTTCATCCTCTCGGGTAGGTTCAGCCTATACGCCACTGCTCCAACCCGCTTCAACACCTCAAATGGTCCCTCATATCTTGGCACCAATCCCCTTTGATGTTTTTCTTCTAGATTTGAGGTGTCAGCTTCAGCAAAACTTTCTCTCCAACCTAAAATTCCAACGACCTTCTCTTCTTGTCGGCATACTTCCGCATCTGATTATGCGCCTTAGTAAGACTTTCCGTGGCTTCCTCAAACAACTCCTCCCTCCACCCATTCGTTGAATAGAAATTTCATTTGGAGTTCTAGGCTGCGCTCCAACCACAATTTCAAACGGACTCTTCATGGTTGATGAAGAACGGTGCAGGTTATAGAAAAACTGGGCAGCATCCATAAGCTCCAACCAATTTTGGTGACTTGCACTTACATAGTGTCGTAAGTACTCTTCAAATAAGGCATCGAGTCGTTCAGTTTGGCCATCAGTTTGAGGAAGATTGGTCGTGCTGAACTTTAGTTCGGACCCCAACAATCCAAACAGTGACGTCCAAAATCTACCCGTGAACCGAGTATCACGATCACTAATCACGTCCTCCGGCAACCCGAAATACTTCACCATATGTTTGAAAAATAGTTGTGCAACAACATCCACCGGATAAGCATGGGGTGCTATAATGAACATGCCATACTTTGAAAACCTGTAAACAATAACAAAAATCGACCACATGTCGTCTACCTTTGGAAACCCAGAAATGAAGTCCATTGACACCAACTACCACGACCTACTAGGAATAGGAAGTGGTTGCAACAAACCCGCTTCCTTCTTCTTTTCCAACTTGTCTAGTTGGCAAACTAGGAAAGACTTCACATATGCCTCTACATCGTCCAACATCTTTGGCTAAATGTAGGTTCGACGAAGTAAGGCATACATCCATTCCACCCCTCGATGTCCAGCCCATCTTGAGTCATGCGACTCCACCAAAATCTTCATTCTCAGATTTCCCCTGCTAGGAACATACAACCTGTTTCCCTTTGCTCGCAACAAGCCATCTTCAACCCAATACTTACAAACAGCACCATCATGTACTTCCTTAAGCATATTTTGGTAGGCTTCATCCGTTAGGGTACGCTTCCTAATTTCCTCAATGAACCCAGATTCGACCAACATCAAGGCAGCCACAAATGACTCCACTGTCGCCTTCCTACTCAACACATCGGTCATGCTATTACTGGCGTAAGTCGAACTCGGGCCATCGAGCCCGAGTTTTGAAGTACGTGTTTGCCACATTATCGGTGCAAACAACGAACTTCGTACCCAACAAGTAATGCTTCCACACTTCCAAACAATGCACCACCGCAGTCATTTCTTTCCCATGCGTACTATACACCTGTTCCATATCCTTGAGTTTTCAACCTTCGTATGCTACCGGATGTCCCTCTTTGACCAATACCCGGCCTATGAAGTTCAAATGGCTTCCAAAAATCTAGTAGTCTAAGGACCGGCTCCGTTGACGCGATTTCCTTCAACCTGTCAAACGCCTTTTGGCACGTCTTTGTCCAATCCCACTTTCTGCCTTTCTTGAGTAAATCACTCAAGCAATGGACCACTCCTGAGTATCCTTGCTCAAACTTTCTGTAATAGTTGGCCAAGCCCAAGAATGATCGCAGTTCCGCCACTTTTGTTGTGGCAGGCCAATCAACAATGGCCTGAACCATTCTTGTATCCATCATCACCATTCCTTGGCTTATCACGTGCCCAAGAAATGTGATTTGGGTCCTGCAAAACTCACACTTCTCTTTCTTGACGTAAAGAGAATGTTCCCGCAGCTTCCCAAGTACATGTCTTAAATGAATTACATATTCTTCTAGGCTATCACTATACACGACAATATCATCCAAATACATAACAACGAACTTGTCTAGATAGTCATATAAAACATCGTTCATTAAGTTGCAAAAAGTATCAGGGGCGTTTGTTAAGCCAAACGGTAGTACTAGAAATTCGTAAGAACCATACCGAGTAACGCACGCTGTCTTGGCTTCATCTCCCGCTGCAATTCGAACTTACCAATATCCCGCCCTTAGATCAAGCTTCGTAAAGTATTTGGTATGGGACAGCCTATCAAACAATTCAACCACATTCGGGACTGGATACTTATTCTTTATTGTTACCTTATTGAGTGCTCGATAATCAACACAAAATCTCAAAGTACCATCCGCCTTCTTTTTAAATAGTACCGGCGCACCATAAGGAGCCTTCGAGGGGCACAGCTGCCTCGATTCAAGCAACCCATCTAGTTGTTTCTTTAACTCTGCAAGCTTGACTGGACCCATTTTGTAAGGAGCAAGAGATGGTGGCTTCGTCCCTGGTTCCAACTAGATCTTGTGGTCAATAGCGCGCCTTGGTGGCAAGCGTTTTGGCAACTCCGGGGGCATCTTGTCCTCAAACTCTTCAAGGATTGCACCAACATCATCAGGCACTTCAATAAATTGATCTTCCTTTATCTCAATAAGGACTGCAACAAAAGTTTCTTCTACATGCTTTAGTCCAGAAGATTCAATCTGTAAATATCCGACAAAGTTCCATTTCCAGCACCACCTTCCTTTATCCGTTTCAAAGAAACAACCTTCACAAAACATGGTTCACCTTCATCTGCAATCAGCAAACCACTTAGATGGGGCATGATTGAACACTTAATTTTGGCCAGAAAGTCGATGCCCAAAATCATGTAAAAGTCATCCAACTTCATTGCCTTCAGATTGCACTCTCCGTTCCACAGCCCATTATTCACTTCCACACAAGCCGTACCCCTTACTTGTTGAGCGCTCGAATTTACCGCCTTAATCTGACTGCTACTAGGAAATAGTTCGATTCCCAGCAACTTGACATTCTTTTCTGCAACAAAAGAGTTAGTAGCACTAGTATCTACTAACGATAATACATCATGTCCTTTTACTAATACTTTTACATACATCAGTCCATGGGTTTGGACCATTCTTTCTGTTCGCAAAGCATTCAACAAGCGAATGGGATTGACCAGCTTAGGTTCATCCCTTCCCGCTTCACTTTCTTCAGTTTCGATGATTGCATTCAACTTTTCCCTCCTTGGACATTCTATCATAAAGTGGGGACCACCACAAATGTAGCACGTCTTAGACTTTTTCCCGTTGCCCTCGTTTCTGGAATGGCTAGAATTTTCACCGTCTTTCTTTTTCTAGAACTTTTTCTTGTCTTTCGCAGCGGATTTCCCTCTCCCGATCGAACTCCTATTTTTCCCAGCATCATTTGAAGGCCCCAACTTGTAGTCAACCAAGCCATCCACAGCAGCAATTGCGGCAGACAAGTCTTTAACATTTTGTCTCCTCAATTCGAACAACACCCACGGTTTGAATCCCGACACAAAGTTGAACATCTTGTCCTCTTTCGACATATTTCGAATGTCCAGCATTCGACATATTTCGAATGTCCCAAAGAGGACAAGCTGTTCAACTTTGTGTCGTGATTGAATCCGTGGGCGCAGTCCGAATTGAGGAGGCAGAATGTTAAAAATTTGTATGCCGTAATTGATGATGTGGATGGCTTGGTTGACTAAAAGTTGGGGCCTTCAAATGATGCTGGGAAAAAAATTCGACGGCTAAAAAGACAAGAAAATGTTCTAGAAAAAGAAAGACGGTGAAAATTCTAGCCATTCCAGAAACGAGGGCAACGGGAAAGTCTAAGCTACATTGTGGTGGTCCCCACTTTATGATAGAATGTCCAAGGAGGGAAAAGTTGAATGCAATCATCAAGAAAGTGGCGAGAAGGATGAACCTAGCGGGTCAATCCCATTCGCTTGTTGAATGCTTTGCGAACGGAAAGAATGGTCCAAACCCATGGACTGATGTATGTAAAAGTATTAGTAAAAGGACATGATGTATTAGCGTTAGTAGATACTAGTGCTACTAACTCTTTTGTTGTAGAAAAGAATGTCAAGTTGTTGGGAATGGAACTATTTCCTAGTAGCAATCGGATTAAGGCGGTAAATTCGGGCGCTGAACAAGTAGGGGGTAAGTGTTGTGTGAAAGTGTCTATTGGGCCATGGCACGGAGAGTGCAATCTGATGGCAATGAAGTTGGATGACTTTGACATGATTTTGGGCATCGACTTTCTGGCCAAAATTAAGTGTTCAATCATGCCCCATCTAGGCGGTTTGTTGATTGCAGATGAAGGTGAACCATGTTTTGTGAAGGTTGTTTCTTCGAAGCGGATAAATGAAGGTGGTGCTGAAAATGGATCTTTGTCAGCCTTACAGATTGAATCTGGACTGCAGCGTGGGGCAGAAACTTTTGTTGCAGTCCTTATCGAGATAAAGGAAGATCAATTTGTGGAAATGCCAGATGATGTTGGTGCAATCCTTGAAGAGTTTGTGGACAAGATGCCCCCGGAGTTGCCGAAATGCTTTCCACTAACACGCGCTATTGACCACAAGATCGAGTTGGAACCTGGGACGAAGCCACCAGCTCTTGCTCCTTACAAAATGGGTCTTGCCGAGCTTGCAGAGTTGAGGAAACAACTAGATGGGTTGCTTGAATCGGGGCAGCTGTGCCCCTCGAAGGATCCTTATGGTGCGCCACTATTATTTAAAAAGAAGGCGGATGGTACTTTGATATTTTGTGTTGATTATCGGGTACTCAATAAGGTAACAATAAAGAATAAGTATCCAGTCTCGAATGTGGTTGAATTGTTTGATAGGTTGTCCCATGCCAAATACTTTACGAAGCTTGATATAAGGGCGGGATATTGGCAAGCTTCGTAAAGTATTTGGCATGGGACAGCCTATCAAACAATTCAACCACATTCGAGACTGGATACTTATTCTTTATTGTTACCTTATTGAGTGCCGATATCAACAAAATCTCAAAGTACCATCCGCCTTTTTTTAAATATGCCGGCGTACCATGCTTCGAGGGGCAGCAAGTTGTTTCCTCAACTCTGCTCAGCTGGACCCATTTTGTAAGGCAAGATCTGGTGGCTTGGTTCCAACTTCGATCTTGTGGTTAATAGTGCGTCTTGGTGGCAAGCGTTTTGGTAACTCAGGGGTCCTCATGTCCTCAACTCTTCACCAACATCATCGGGCACTTCCATAAATTGATCTTCCTTTATCTCGATAAGGACCGCAATAAAAGTTTTCTACATGCTTCTTGATCCGAGAAGATTCAATCTGTAAAAGGCGACAAAGTTCCATTTCGGCACCACCTTCCTTTATCCGCTTGAAGAAACAACCTTCACAAAACATGGTTCGCCTTCATCGCAATCGCAAACCGCTAGATGGGGCATGATTGAATGAAATCATGCCCAAAATCATGTAAAGTCATCCAACTTCATTGCCATCGATTGCACTCTCCGTGCCGCAGCCCAATATTCACTTCCACACAAGTCGTACCCCTTACTTGTTGAGCGCTCGAATTAACCGCCTTAATCTGACTGCTGCTAGGAAATAGTTCGATTCCCAGTAACTTGACATTCTTTTCTGCAACAAAAGAGTTAGTAGCACTAGTATCTACTAACGATAATACATCATGTCCTTTTACTAATACTTTTACATACATCAGTCCATGGGTTTGGACCATTCTTTCCGTTCGCAAAGCATTCAACAAGCGAATGGGATTGACCCGCTTAGGTATGACCCTTCCCGCTTCACTTTCTTCAGTTTCGATGATTGCATTCAACTTTTCCCTCCTTGGACATTCTATCATAAACTGGGGACCATCACAAATGTAGCACGTCTTAGACTTTTTCCCGTTGCCCTCGTTTCTGGAATGGCTAGAATTTTCATCGTCTTTCTTTTTCTATAACTTTTTCTTGTCTTTCGCAGCGGATTTCCCGATCGAACTCCTATTTTTCCCTCTCCCGATCGAACTCCTATTTTTCCCAGAATCATTTGAAGGCCCCAACTTGTAGTCAACCAAGCCATCCGCAGCAGCAATTGCGGCAGACAAGTCTTTAACATTTTGTCTCCTCAATTCGAACAACGCCCACGGTTTGAATCACGACACAAAGTTGAACAGCTTGTCCTCTTCCGACATATTTCAAATGTCCAGCAACAACGAACTGTAATTGTTTCACGTACTCACGAACAGTGTCCGTTTGTCGCAGATTCTTCAAGCCTTCCCGAGCCAACCATGCGGCATTGCAAGGCAAAAATTGTTCATGAAGTTCCTTACGCAACATCTCCCGTGAATCAATATGGGGTTTTCCCGACTCCTATTCATCATGTACGGGTACGCCACCAAAGCTTAGCATCACCGATTAAATACATTGAAGTAACGTTTACCTTTTCAATGTCATTAATTAATTTTGGCAGCCTTGAAATATTGTTCCATATCCCATATGAAGTTTTCAAGTTCCTTTGTGTCACGCTTTCCGCCAAATGCCTTCGGGCGGATTCGTAGAGGGCTGCTCGAAATACAAAATTCTTGACCCGAAGGCATTTGGCGGAAAGCGCGCTGCAAAGGAACTTGAAAACTTCATATGGGATATGGAGCAATATTTCTAGGCTGCCAAAATTATTGACATTGAAAAGGTAAACGTTACTTTAATGTATTTAATGAATTGGTGATGCTAAGCTTTGGTGGCGTACCCGTACAAATGAAGAGGAGTCGGGAAAACCCCATATTGATTCATGGGAGATGCTGCATAAGGAACTCCGTGAACAGTTTTTGCCTTGCAATGCCGCATGGTTGGCTCGGGAGGGCTTGAAGAATCTGCGACAAAAAGACACTGTTCGTGAGTACGTGAAACAATTCAGTTTGTTGTTGCTGGACATTCGAAACATGATAGAAGAGGACAAGCTGTTCAACTTTGTGTCGTGATTGAAGCAATGGGCGCAGTCCGAATTGAGGAGGCAGAATGTTAAAGACTTGCATGCCGCAATTGATGTTGCGGATGGCTCGGTTGACTAAAAGTTGGGGCCTTCAAATGATGCTGAGAAAAATAGGAGTCCGATCGGGAAAGGGAAATCCGTTGCGAAAGACAAGAAAAAGTTCTAGAAAAAGAAAGACGGTGAAACTTCTAGCCATTTCAGAAACGAGGGCAACAGGAAGAAGTCTAAGACGTGTTACATTTGTGGGGATCCCCACTTTATGAAAGAATGTCCAAGGAGGGAAAAGTTGAATACAATCATCGAAACTTAAGAAGGTGAAGCGGGAAGGGATGAACCTAAGTGGGTCAATCCCATTCGCTTGTTGAATGCTTTGCAAACGGAATGAATGGTCAAAACCCATGGACTGATGTATGTAAAAGTATTTGTAAAAGGACATGATATATTAGCGTTAGTAGATACTAGTGCTACTAACTCTTTTGTTGCAGAAAAGAATGTCAAGTTGCTGGGAATCGAATTATTTCCTAGTCGTAGTCGGATTAAGGCGGTAAATTCGGGCGCTCAACAAGTAGGGGGTACTGGTTGTGTGGAAGTGTCTATTGGGCTGTGGCACGGAGAGTGCAGTCTGATGGCAATGAAATTGGATGACTTTGACATGATTTTGGGCATCGACTTTCTGGCCAAAATTAAGTGTTCAATCATGCCCCATCTAGGCGGTTTGTTGATTGCAGATGAAGGCGAACCATGTTTTGTGAAGGTTCTTTCTTCGAAGCGGATAAAGGAAGGTGTTGCTGGAAATGGATCTTTATCGGCCTTACAGCTTGAATCTAGACTGAAGCGTGGGGAAGAAAATTTTGTTGCAGTCCTTATCGAGATAAAGGAAGATCAATTTGTGGAAGTGCCGATGATGTTGGTGTAATCCTTAAAGAGTTTGAGGACATGATTTCCCCTAGAGTTGGTGAAACGCTTGCCACAAAGACGCGCTATTGACCACAAGATCGAGTTGGAACCAGGGACGAAGCCACTAGCTCTTGCTCCTTACAAAATGGGTCCAGCCGAGCTTCCGAAGTTGAGGAAACAACTAGATGGGTTGCTTGAATCGGAGCAGTTGCGCCCCTCGAAGGCTCCTTATGATGCGCCGGTACTCTTTAAAAAGAAGGCGAGTGGTACTTTGAGATTTTGTGTTGATTATCGGGCACTCAATAAGGTAACAATAAAGAATAAGTATCCAGTCCCGAATGTGGTTGAATTGTTTGATAGGTTGTCCCATGCCAAATACTTTACGAAGTTTGATCTAAGAGCGGGATATTGGCAAGTATGAATTGCAGTGGAAGATGAAGCCAAGACAACGTGCGTTACACGGTATGGTTCTTACGAATTTCTAGTACTATCATTTGGCTTAACAAACGATCCTGCTACTTTTTGCTACTTAATGAACGATGTTTTATATGACTATCTAGAGAAGTTTGTTGTTGTGTATTTGGATGATATTGTCGTGTATAGTGATAGCCTAGAAGAATAAGTAATTCACTTAAGACAGGTACTTGGGAAGCTGCGGGAACATTCTCCTTACATCAAGAAAGAGAAGTGTGAGTTTTGCAGAACCCAAATCACATTTCTTTGGCACGTGATCAGACAAGGCACGGGAGGCCAGTATCCGCTCCCCCTTTCCTTGACTTGTTTTGTAAACAATTAAGTTAAGGGAGGCGACGTGATGTGTAAGATCCTGATTCCCGGTTAGCTTGAATTACGTGCAATGCTCGCATTTCTCCTTTGGTTGATTGATGGTTTGGTTTTTGAGAGAGTCTAAATGTGTATGAGAGATCACATTAAGACCAAAATACTTTTAAGATATGTCATATAGTTGTTGACTTGCTAAAGTCAAAAGTCGTAACCCGACGATAGTCAAAATGCGACGCGATTGAGAGTTTATTCGGGTTTTGTGTTCTTGACCTCGATTTGGTCCTAGATCTTTACATGATGATTAAATAACATGTTTAGATGTGTTAGACTTCTAATTGGATGCATTCCTATAAGTCTCGTGAAGTTTTGACGCTTCGACAATAGCAATTCTCCTTATCGCGTAGTTTGAGATTGAGCCGGGCGATCGTCTCGTTTTTTGGGAACTGATTTCCCCTATCTGTTGTTCATCATCTGAGAGGCATTTAGGCCTATTTTTTATCCCTAATAGGTGTTTACATTCATGGGTTATTACCCGTCGGTTTGTGGTTTCATTCGACGTTTCGTTAGCAAGTTGTTACGTCTTGCGTTGGTTTTGCCCCTGGGTTGTTTCGGGTGTTGTTTATGGGAGTCTAGACCTACTTTAAAAATGGTTTGAGACTTGGGTGGATTAATTTAATGTTTGAGGACTTTAAGGGTTCAATTGTGAGCCATTTTGAAGCTTTAAGGCTCGAGGATGCATGCGGGAGAGATCTAGAACAAACAAGGGAGCAAAGTGGAAAATTTTGAAAGTTGTATAAGTGAAGCGGTCGCTTCATGCCTTGTCCATGCGACCGCATTGGTCCCTGAATTGCTGTTACGGGATTTTGGTGAAAATTTGACATGTTGTCCAACTTATACCCACCCAAACCCAATCTAAACTAAACCTAAACCCTCCTACTTAACTTAAGACTTGTCCTAACCACTTATTAAAGTTTTGGAGGTTGATTAGTGGGTTAATTAAGGTGAGATAATCCCACCTATTTAAACCAAATCCAAATACTCACTATCTCATAACAGCCGCATAAGTCGATCTCTCTACTTCCCGTCTTCTGCGAACAGACCACAAAGGGAGAGAGAGCTGAAAGAGGGCGATTTCTAGGGCTCGTGAAGGGCTCGTTCTTGGAGGCCAAGGCTAGGGCTCTTCTTCCCCCATTCCACACCGTGAGATTGAAGTGAAGGTTGAGAAGAACAACCTCATATCTTGGATTCTGAAATTTCAGCTTGTTAGGGGTTGTGATAAGGTAATTTTCTACCCCTCTTTCTCCTTCTTTTGGCTCCATTGACCCTAGGGAAACAATCATTCTTGCTATGTGAGGTCAATGGATGCAATTTATAGGGTTGTTAGAGATGCCATGAACCCTAGGTTTCTAATTGTTGATAGAGCTTGGTTGGACCTATGTAAGACCTTGATTTATATGAAATTCATGTGTTAAATGGTCTAGTAAGCTTGGCTATGTGAATTATTCATGGGTATTGAGTTTGATTGATAGAGATACTTGGAAGGGGATTTTTGCCCTAAATGTGTTTTGGCTTATTAACATGTTGGTAAACATGATTATTATGTTAGATATGTCTACTGGAATATATTAGACATGTTGTGTGATTAAATCATATTTTGGGAGAATATGATTGGTAAGGTGAACTAAATGAAGTTATGCTCAAAGTGATGAATTCGTTTTATGTTGCATTAATAAAGGTTTTGTTGGGTTTATGTGAGTTAAACGAACTTGGGAAGATGGCTATTGATATTAGTTACGAATATAGAGGGTATTGAGAACCATGGCTTCTATGCCCTAAAATTTTAGAAAGGGTAGATTGGACTCAACGGAGTCATTATAAGTTCGATTATGTGCTAAATGAACTTGGGTTGAAATCCTACGACGATCGGATTTCGTTTGATTAATGAAGTGAAACATATAACCTCCAAACTTTAAATGGGTTATGATTGTGATGTGTTGTGGAGATTTTAGTCTTGGGAATTAAGCCCGAATGACTATTGGGAATTGTTTGTAAACTTTAATGAATTATTTCGGTGTGGAGTTATAAAACACATAAAGAATGAAATGTGTTAGTAAGACTCAACGGAGTCGTTATAAGGCCAATAAAATGATAAGAGCCTTGGGTTGAAACCCTACAATGTTTGGGTTGTTTAGGTCATGTTTGTGCACACCGGGTTTTTGGTTTGTGTCAAATGGAGACACTCATGGTATGGAGACTTACTAGAGATACATTTTGAGCATGCTTGTTAGAGCATGGGACAATAGAGACCCACATAAGGTCACGAGAATATTTAAGAGTAGATTAAGAAAGAATTCTCTTCTTAAGGATTTTGGTTGCGTGCTTATAAAGCACTTGTGAGAAAGTGACTACGGAGTAGTCATGGTGTTTTTGAGTATGGGGTTGGTGTTATCGATCAGGTGTGACGATTAGGACTATGATTGAGTCCGTGTACTTAAAATAAAAGACTAAAATAATAAGTCGTGAATTGTGGATATTTTGAGACTAGCGTAGTAGTCTTTGGTTTGATTTGAGTTGAGGATTATGGAAGACCTCACATTATATTTTATTAAGCTTGTATGCTATACTTGACTTGGCTGATGACTTGAGGAATAATGAGTACCTCAATATGTAGTTTTTGGACTAAACTTGTAAGTTAGTTAAACACATTGGTTATATGCAAATATATGCAGTGTTCATGATACTTGGTAGAGCATTATGTCCTACTTGATTTTATGCAATTATATGCATGGTTATGAGATTTCGTAGAGCATTATGTCCTACGTGGTTATATGCAAATATGTGCATGGATTATGGGATTTTGTGGAGCATTATGCCCTACTTGTTTATATGCAAATATGTGCATGGTTTATGAGATTGTTGTAGAGCATTATGTCCTACATGGTTTAATGAGCCCGATAATAATGAACATGGTCTCATTGGTTTATACAAGTAAATATCTACTTGATCATTTGGTTTAAAGTCCAGCTGGCGGGTTTGATTGTTGTGTCGGCAATGGGACGATTCATAGTCTTTGGAAACAATCGCTATGAATCGTTGCATTGGGTCCTTTTTCTCCTCACTATTTGGCCAATAGTGGGATGTGGTCTCGAGAGAGAGCCATCTAGCCTACTTTCGAGCTCCCATTTCTCATCCGGAGACTGGATGAATGTAACGAGTACTCATTAAGGGAAACTGATGAGTTGTGATTATTGGGGGCGAAACCCCAGGGTATGATTGATTGGGTATTGAGCCCAGATCTTGGTTTGAGATTGGATCTCATGGTAAGTTGGTTGGGTTTTGAACCCGGATTTGATTGTAACGGTTCGATTTACGTTTACTGTTACACATGTTTATTTCTGAGCATTTAAATGAAAGATATTATGCTACATGATTTATGTGAGATTATGTGCTTTAAAAATTAAGTACATGTTTCTTGTTGGTATACTAGTATGATGCCATGATTTTTATATGATTGCACATTATGCCATGCCATGTCATAATATGCCATACAGTTGCATTTAGAAACTTACTGGGTCATTATGACTCACTCCGTGTGATTGTTTTCCCTAGTGTGTGCAGTGATCCCGTTAGCACGCGCGGCGACTTCGGATAGCGATTTCTAGCAGGTGGTCTTCCAAGTCATAAGCTTTGAGTTATTTATTATTATAGTTGTTATTTATCAGTGAGACTCGGATGTAAAGTTATGTAGACTTTACTTGGGTAGATTGTAGTATTATGTTATGGTTGTGTATTTGGGAGCCGGTCGTACAGCCGAGCCTTTGTACCCTTAGAATTTATTCCCGTTGTCATTTCGAGCATGTGTGGCTCGTTTATTTTAGCTTGTATTATTATTGTTCCTACCTCCGACAGTTTTAGTCGTGAGATTTGGTTGGTGGTTTAGCATTGATTATATTGTTATGGTTGAATTGTTCCTCCGGCATGTTGTAGCCGTTGAGTGGTGTTTATCAGGTTGGGATTTTGATAGTTGCCGGCCCTGGTAGCCGATGGTTTGTTGCGCGTGTCTAATGTTGCGTCACGTGCGTCGAATTTTTGGGCCGAGAGATTTACTATCTCTTTGGTTGTTTATTTTTAGGAGCTTGTTAACTCGGGTCCCATTATAGTTTAGCTTCCGCAAGTTTTAGTTTTTATTATCCTGTATCGCCGTTATGGCTTGTATTCTTGTCTTGAGCTTGTTGGCTCGTCTGTTGACTCGCACCATTATGCTTAGCAGGTGCTTGTTGCGATCCGGGTCGGGTCGTCACACGATGCGTGACGCCCATGCAGACGTGACTCGGCCTAAAACGGCTTCGGGCGCAACTTGCGTTCAAAGACTCGATGGTTCACGGGATTCTGCAATTCACACCAAGTATCGCATTTCGCTACGTTCTTCATCGATGCGAGAGCCGAGATATCCGTTGTCGAGAATCGTTTGTTTTTTTCACTAAGAAGCAAACCGCCCAACCATGCGCACACCGTGAACGGGGCGACGGGAGGACGGGCCGCTCTTTGAGTTAAGTTTTCATTGGTGCGGATCACGCCGGGGTTCGTTTGGCGCCGGACGACACACGCACACTCCCTACCACCAAGTGGTTGGGCGGGCGCGTACATCGACGGCAAGGGGCCACGGGCAAGCCCGCGTCCCCGGTGTTGTTCACGGGTCGTTCTGCTGTGCAAGTTTCGACAATGATCCTTCCGCAGGTTCACCTACGGAAACCTTGTTACGACTTCTCCTTCCTCTAAATGATAAGGTTCAGTGGACTTCTCGCGACGTCGCCGGCAGCGAACCGCCCACGTTGCCGTGATCCGAACTCTTCACCGGACCATTCAATCGGTAGGAGCGACGGGCGGTGTGTACAAAGGGCAGGGACGTAGTCAACGCTAGCTGATGACTCGCGCATACTAGGAATTCCTCGTTTAAGACTAACAATTGCAATGATCTATCCCCATCACAATGAAATTTCAATGATTTCCCGGACCTGTCGGCCAAGGCTATAGGCTTGTTGAATACATCAGTGTAGCACGCGTGCGGCCCAGAACATCTAAGGGCATCACAGACCTGTTATTGCCTCAAACTTTCGTGGCCTAAAAGGCCATAGTCCTTCTAAGAAGCTGGCCGTGGAGGGATACCTCCACATAGCTAGTTAGCAAGTTTGAGGTCTTGTTCGTTAACGGAATTAACCAGACAAATCCCTCCACCAACTAAGAACGGCCATGCACCACCACCCATAGAATCAAGAAAGAGCTTTCAGTCTGTTAATCCTTACTATGTCTGGACCTGGTAAGTTTCCCCGTGTTGAGTCAAATTAAGCCGTAGGCTCAACTCCTAGTGGTGACCTTCCATCAATTCCTTTAAGTTTCAGCCTTACGACCATACTCCCCCCGGAACCCAAAAACTTTGATTTCTCATAAGGTGCCAGCGGAGTCCTAAAAGCAACATCCGCTGATCCTTGGTCGGCATCGTTTATGGTTGAGACTAGGATGGTATCTGATCGTCTTCGAGCCCCCTAACTTTCGTTCTTGATTAATGAAAACATCCTTGGCAAATGCTTTTGCAGTTGTTCATCTTTCATAAATCCAAGAATTTCACCTCTATGAAATACGAATGCCCCCGACTGTCCCTGCTAATCATTACTCCGATCCCGAAGGCCAACGTAATAGGACCGAAATCCTATGATGTTATCCCATGCTAATGTATACAGAGCGTAGGCTCTCTGTAGGCTTGCTGGAGTTAGAGAGAGAATTTCTCTCACTAAGACAAAAAGCTCTCTTTTGTCTTTTTCCTTGGTTGCTCCACCGTGGCTAGATTTGCTCGATTTTTCTCCTTTTGATCTCTTTGTAATCGTTGCTTTTTCATTGTAATTGATCCTACTGCTTTGACTTTGATTATTCCATAGTGATTTCTTTTTCTTGTCTTGTTTGGGGATTATTGTTGGAACTGGTTCCTTTTGTTATTCTGGCCAAAGGATTTTAAATTATCTAAATCCATGATTAATGGGAAAACAGGCTACACGTTACAAGATTGGTGATGATGGGACTTCACTCAGATTATCCCGCATTGATATGAAGAAATCGAAGTCCTCTAAAGTGAAGACCCCTAAGACTACCGGTTGTGACTTTACAAATTCTGCTTTGGTGACTTTTGTGAAACCTAACTCCCCAGTTTCTCTTGCAAAATTCAGTGATGATCCTATGAAGAAACAGACAGATTCTAAGATGGCGGCCCTAGTTGCTACTGCTGGAGAAACAGAACAGGCAGACTCAACAAACTATGTGCAACCAGAATCCCGGGTATCCCTCGATGGTGTTCTTGATGAACCCATTATTAAATGGGTTTATGACTGGTCCAAATCCATTGATCCAGTGGATGATTCGAACATGGAAGATGGAACGGAGTTTCCCATGCAAGATACCGTGGGGGTGACGGTAGATAATGTGGTGGTGCGAACTGGTGACGGGGTGGCTGATACATGTGGTGGGGTAATTCCAAATGATCGGACAGGAGGTATAGGGGTTCATGGGCGTGGAAATAGACAGGTTAGTCCCCATAAACAAGTTTCTGCCCCTAATCCAGTGACTGTTACTATGAAGTCTCTAAATGTGGGAGATGCTGGAGTGTCGCATGTTCTAGACCCGACTCTACAATCTGGAAATCCTAATGGCTCGTCTTCTGGAGTTTCAAATGGTCCTGGGGTGCCATTGTCTGTGATGGATGGTTCGGGAAATAATATTGTCACTACTCCAGCTATTCCAACTGCTGGACATAATTCATCAAAGTTTGCTAGATCAAGAAAGAGCTTCGCTGGAATGTTTTCGGATAACAGGTCGGCAGCCGGAGGTATGCAGCTGAAGTATATCGAACCTAAGGATGGAGAGGTTGAGTTGGATAGTAGTGATGAAATTCCTTTTACTGAAAATTGGGGTCATTGCTTAATTGGATGCTTTGCGGGGCCTTTTCCGGGACGAGCTGCGTTGGATGGGATTGTTAATTCTTGGGGGGTTAAGTGTAAGGTGATTCCCTATGGTAAAGGTTGGACAATTTTCCGATTTATGACTGAAGTAGCAAAGTATCATGTGTTTCAAGGAGGCCCGTATATGACCTATGGCAAAACTTTGATGCTCAAGTCCATTGATAAGGGAGTAATGCTCACTGATGACCTTTTCATGAATATTCCCGTATGGGTTGTATTACCAAATGTTCCTCTTGATGTTTGGAGTGAGACCGGTCTAAGCAAAATTGCTTCAAAGATTGGGAGGCCCTTATTCACGGATCAAGTTATGAAAAATAAATCGAAGATGAACTTTGTTAGAGTTTTGGTGGAAGTTGATGTTAGTAAGGCTCTAATCATGAACTTTGGAGTTAGATTGCTTGGGGGTAGAAGCTATGTTCAGCAAGTTAAGTATGAAAACCCACTTTTTTGTCATCATTGTAAGGTTTTTGGACATAATCATATCCAATGTTCTAAATTAAAAAGGGTTGAGGACCCTGTTGTTGTCCCTAATAAGTTGGACCCAAAGGTTTTGCCGACAAAAGGGGTTGTGCAATCAGTTGGTGTAATTGGAACCAAGCTTTCGGTTCCCCCCCATGCTCCAGCTTCTACCCCAGTTACTTCAGCAAATAGAGGGGATGTTTTGGAAGATAATATGCGGCATACTACCCCTGGTCTTGATCACTCATTATCTCCATCACATGTTGGAACAGATACGGGTGTTGGTAGTGGAAATGTTCAGATGCGGGATAATGTTCATAAGTCCCCTGGGGAGTCCTCACAGCACCAACTTGATATTCCAAATGTTCAGAATCTGCATAGGCCTTCGAAAGATTCATGTAACAATACATCGGATGGTCAATGGCGAGAGGTTGTTTCTAAGAAGCATTTAAAAAACATTGCTAAAGGAAAGAGGTGCGGAGGGGCCCATGGATCCTCCTTTGTTGATAAATGAATATATTTTCTTGGAATGTCCGGGGTCTTTCCGGACGCTTGGATGGGCCGCAACAACTCGCCGGGTTTATAATCTTTATCGCTCTCAATTGGCTGCTATGGTCTGTCTTCTTGAGACTAAACTTTCTTCTGCTCGTCGTGATGTTTTTGTTTCTAACAGATTCCCCATGTGGGAATCTTGCAGTAATTTTGATCTGATTAGTGGTGGCATGATGCTTCTTTTATGGGATCCAGCCCGGGTTTTATGTGATGTATTGGATATTGGTAGACAACATATTCATGTCCATGCTCAATGTTTAGTTACTCAAGTATCCTTCTTTGTTACGTTTGTTTATCCGGTCTATAGTGTTCCGGAAAGAAGGATTTTGTGGCAACATTTATCTCGGGTTGGAAGTTACCTTTCTCAACCGTGGGTTCTTCTTGGTGATTTTAATTGCTTTTTATCCCCCAATGATAAAAGGGGTGGCTGCCCCCTTTCGGCCTACGCCTTGAAGGATTTGGGGAATTTTGTGATGTCTAGAGGCCTTATTGATGCTCCCTCCACGGGCTCTTTCTATACTTGGACTAATGGCCATATTTGGTCCAAGTTAGATCGAGTATTGATGTCCCAAGGCTGGAGCGATTTGAACCCGACCGTAATGCCGCCGCCCATGGAATCGCTCTAATCATTGTCCGGTTGCCACGACGGTTGTTACTAATCAGTTTCGTGGGAAAGGGTCCTTTAAACTTTTCAATATGTGGCTGAATCATCCGTCTTTTGAGAATATTCTCCACAAGGGTTGGATGCAGCAGTTTCGTGGGACTGCTCAGTTTATTTTGGTTTCTAAGTTGAAGGCTTTAAAACAGCCCCTGAAGCATTTGAACTATTATGAATTTGGTAATATTTCGGTTAGAGCTACCGCGGCTAATACGGAGTTTAAGGATGCTCTCAACCTTCTTATGGATGATCCTTCAAATGATAATCTTAAGCAGCATGTTAGTAACTTGCGAGCAAAGGAAAATTTTCTTTTAGAAGCTGAAAGGTGTTTCATCCGTCAAAAGATTCTATGCACTCACTTGGTGGATGGAGATCGGGGAACAAAATACTTCCATAGTATGATCAAGCATCATAATTCTCAGCGTTCTATTTCATATATTGTTAAGGATGATGGTTCGCTTACGTCTTTTTCAGGGGAAGTTGTTAAGGATGATGGTTCGCCACTGTCCCTATTGATCCTAATGTGTTGAATATTGGGCCTCGAGTTGATGGTGATATGGCAAATAATCTTATTGCCCCCATTTCAGAACTGGAGATCCGTAATGCTTTATTTGATATTGGGAATGACAAGGCTGCTGGACCTGATGGTTTTTCCTCTCAGTTTTTCAAAGCAAATTGGGATGTGGTAGGTAGTGATGTTGTTGCGGCTGTAACAGAATTTTTCTCTTCGGGCAGGCTGTTGAAAGAGATAAACCATACTATTATCTCTCTTATTCCCAAGACTACAAACAATCCAAAGGTGGGGGATTTTAGACCTATTGGGTCAACTAATGTGATTTACAAGACCATTACGAAAATTCTTGCTAGCCGGATGGAGGCTGTTCTGGGTTCCCTTATTGATCGGTGTCAAGGTGCTTTCGTAAAGGGGCTTATGGTGGACCTCCGAAAGGCTTATGATACATTTTTATGGGGCTTCTTGGATTCGGTTTTACGTGGTCTTGGCTTTCTTTCCTAAATGTGCAAGCTTGGGTTTGACTCATCTTGCATTTGCTGATGACCTTATGCTTTTCTCTCGTGGCGATGTGTCATCAGTTGGTGTTCTTATGGACTGTTTGGAGTCCCTAGAAGCTGTTTCTGGGCTGTCTATTAATCCAGCAAAGTCCTCCATTTATGTGGCTGGGGTTCGTGGTGTTTTGTTGGATCAGATTCTGAATCGAACTGGATTTAAGGTTGGCTCTTTCCCAGTTCGTCATTTGGGGATTCCTTTGAGTCCTTTGTCAGTGGCTATTGATCAGTTTGCTCCTCTCACGGAGGCTATTGATCGGCGATGCGCTCCTGGCCTTAACTGGTCGGGTCGTGCCTCCGGCGCTATTACTTTGAAGAAATTAGAGTGCTCAAAGAGAGCCTACGCTCTTTTTTTTTTTTGGGAAAAGAGGAAATATATATATATCACCGAATCAATACAAAACAAGCATGAAGAGGTACAAAACACCTCTATGCTAAAACAACAAATCAATCAAAGACAGGGGGAAGGACTCAAAAGAGTCTACAATCAGGGAACAATCTATAAACAATACGATAAGTATGAATCTTCACTCTAGCCACAATATCGTCCATAGAGGAAGCCTCACCATCAAACGTCATACCATTCCGAGCCTTCCAAATTTCAAACACAACTGAAGAGAAGGCAATCAGAGCAATCTTACGTCGAATACCAGATCTACGGAAATCCTTCTTAATCCATTTAATTGCACTCTCAATCGTAGACATATCCCGTCTAATACTCAGCCAATCTTTAACATTTCTCCAAATAGCACATGTGAAGGGGCAAGTAAAGAAATCATGAGCCCTTGACTCCACCACTTGCTTGCAAAAACAGCAATTAAGATCTTCTATCTCCAAAAAGGGAAACATATCTTTCGTAGCCAATCTCTTCCTACAAGCAAGCCAAACTGTAAAAGAGAATTTCGGAGGGATAAATCCCTTCCAAATCTGTGACATCCATGGCTTAGGGACATGCTTTGTCCTTAAAATATTATAGACTAAATAAGTGTTCAGCCTACCACCAATACAACAAGTTGCAAGCCCGTCAATAGCAGAATTTTTGTCACCAAAGATACCAATAAAAGAATCTCGAATTCGGCAGATTTTCTTAAATAAAAAAGAGTCTCGGTCCCTAGAATGATACTCCCAAATGTTAATCCCATGAAGATAAACAGCAGAAATCCACCTAATCCAAAGAGACTCCGAATTAGAATGAAGAAGCCAAAGATATCGAGTCAAGAGAGCTGAATTCCAATGCTTAATGTTCATCAGACCAAGGCCCCCTTCATTCTTGGGCGTACAAACCACATCCCAAGCGACCCGAGCCAGCCTACCTCCCCAAAAGAACCGAATACATGCAGAGCAAATCTTGTTAAGGACAACCGCATGCAATGGAAAAGCACGAAACCAAAACCCCTCAACTCCTTGAATAACCGAACGAATCAGCTCCAATTTACCCGCATAAGAGAGAGTTTGATGTTCCCATTTCTGAATGTATCCTGAAATAGCCTCCGTGAGAGGAGCAAACTGATCAATAGCCACTAACAAAGGACTCAAAGGAATCCCCAAATAACGAACTGGGAAGGAGCCAACCTTAAATCCAGTCCGATTCAGAATCTGATCCAAAAAAACACCACGAACCCCAGCCACATAAATGGAGGACTTTGCTGGATTAATAGACAGCCCAGAAACAGCTTCTAGGGACTCCAAACAGTCCATAAGAACACCAACTGACGACACATCGCCACGAGAGAAAAGCATAAGGTCATCAGCAAATGCAAGATGAGTCAAACCCAAGCTTGCACATTTAGGAAAGAAAGCAAAATCCCGCTCTCCAGCCCTTCGCTTTAACAATCGAGAGAGATATTGAATACATAATATAAATAGAGAAGGAGACATAGGATCTCCTTGCCGAAGACCACGGTTACCCCTAAAGAAACCATGCCTTTCACCGTTAATTGAAATGGAGAAAGATGATATAGTCACACATAACATAATCCAGTCCACAAATTTACATGGGAAGCCAAGACCACGTAAACCCGAATCCAAGAAGCCCCATGAAATTGTATCATAAGCCTTTCGGAGGTCCACCATAAGCATACAACGGGGGGAGATTCGACTTCGGTTGAAACCACGCACAAGTTCTTGCGCTAAAAAAACATTATCAACCATGTTACGCCCCTTTACGAAAGCACCTTGACACCGATCAATAAGGGAACCCAGAACAGCCTCCATCCGGCTAGCAAGAATTTTCGTAATGGTCTTGTAAATCACATTAGTTAACCCAATAGGTCTAAAATCCCCCACCTTTGGATTGTTTGTAGTCTTGGGAATAAGAGAGATAATAGTATGGTTTATCTCTCTCAACAGCCTGCCCGAAGAGAAAAATTCTGTTACAGCCACAACAACATCACCACCTACCACATCCCAATTTGCTTTGAAAAACTGAGAGGAAAAACCATCAAGTCCAGCATCCTTGTCATTTCCAATATCAAATAAAGCATTACGGATCACCAGTTCTGAAATGGGGGCAATAAGATTATTTGCCATATCACCATCATCTCGAGGCCCAATATTCAGCACATTAGGATCAATAGGGACAGTGGCAGTATCAATACCAAAGAGATTCGTGTAGAATCCAACCAAAATGTCCACAACTTCCCTCGAAGAAGACGTAAGTGAACCATCATCCTTAACAATATATGAAATAGAACGCTGAGAATTATGACGCTTGATCATACTATGGAAGTATTTTGTTCCCTGATCTCCATCCACCAAGTGAGTGCATCGAATCTTTTGACGGATGAAACACCTTTAAGCTTCTAAAAGAAAATTTGCCTTTGCTCGCAAGTTACTAACATGATGCTTAAGATTATCATTTGAAGGATCATCCCTAAGAAGGTTGAGAGCATCCTTAAACTCTGTATTAGCCGTGGTAGCTCTAACTGAAATATTACCAAATAAACTGAGCAGTCCCACGAAACTGAGCAGTCCCACGAAACTGCTGCATCCAACCCTTGTGGAGAATATTCACAAAAGACGGATGATTCAGCCACATATTGAAAAATTTAAAGGACCCTTTCCCACGAAATTGATTAGTAACAACTGTCGTGACAACCGGACAATGATCAGAAACTGATTCCATGGGCAGAAACGCGGCATTACAGATCAGGTTCAAATCGCTCCAGCCTTGGGACATCAATACTCGATCTAACTTGGACCAAATATGGCCATTAGTCCAAGTATAGAAAGAGCCCGTGGAGGACCATCAATAAGGCCTCTAGACATCACAAAATTCCCCAAATCCTTCAAGGCGTAGGCCGAAAGGGGCAGCCACCCCTTTTATCATTGGGGGATAAAAGGCAATTAAAATCACCAAGAAGAACCCACGGTTGAGAAAGGTAACTTCCAACCCGAGATAAATGTTGCCACAAAATCCTTCTTTCCGGAACACTATAGACCGGATAAACAAACGTAACAAATAAGGATACTTGAGTAACTAAACATCGAGCATGGACATGAATATGTTGTCTACCAATACCCAATACATCACATAAAACCCGGGATGGATCCCATAAAAGAAGCATCCTGCCACCACTAATCAGATCAAAATTATTACAAGATTCCCACATGGGGAATCTGTTAGAAACAAAAACATCACGACAAGCGAGAAGAAAGTTTAGTCTCAAGAAGGACCATAGCGACCAATTGAGGCGATAAAGATTATAAACCGGGCTGAGTTGCGGCCCCATCAAACGTCAGGAAAGACCCGGACATTCCAAGAAAATATCTTCATTTATCAACAAAGGAGGATCCATGGGCCCCTCCTCACCTCTTTCCTTTAGCAATGTTTTTTAAATGCTTCTTAGAAACAACCTCTCGCCATTGACCATCCGATGTATTGTTACATGAATCTTTCGAAGGCCTATGCAGATTCTGAACATTCGGAATATCAGGTTGGTGCTATGAGGACTCCCAGGGGACTTATGAACATTATCCCGCATCTGAACATTTCCACTACCAACACCCGGATCTGTTCCAACATGTGATGGAGATAATGAGTGATCAAGACCAGGGGTAGTATGCCGCATATTATCTTCCAAAATATCCCCTCTATTTGCTGAAGTAACTGGGGTAGCAGTTGGAGCATGAGGGGGAACCGAAAGCTTGGTTCCAATTACACCAACTGATTGCACAGGCCCTTTTGTCGGCAAAACTTTTGGGTCCAACTTATTAGGGACAACAACAGGGTCCTCAGCCCTTTTTAATTTAGAACATTGGATATGATTATGTCCAAAAACCTTACAATGATGACAAAAAAGTGGGTAGTTTTCATACTTAACTTGCTGAACATAGCTTCTACCCCCAGGCAATCTAACTCCAAAGTTCATGATTAGAGCCTTACTAACATCAACTTCCACCAAAACTCTAACAAAGTTCATCTTCGATTTATTATTCGTAACTTGATCCGTGAATAAGGGCCTCCCAATCTTTGAAGCAATTTTGCTTAGACCGGTCTCACTCCAAACATCAAGGGGAACATTTGGTAATACAACCCATACGGGAATATTCATGAAAAGGTCATCAGTGAGCATTACTCCCTTATCAATGGACTTGAGCATCAAAGTTTTGCCATAGGTCATATACGGGCCTCCTTGAAACACATGATACTTTGCTTCTTCAGTCATAAATCGGAAAATTGTCCAACCTTTACCATAGGGAATCACCTTACACTTAACCCCCCAAGAATTAACAATCCCATCCAACGCAGCTCGTCCCGGAAAAGGCCCCGTAAAGCATCCAATTAAGCAATGACCCCAATTTTCAGTAAAAGGAATTTCATCACTACTATCCAACTCAACCTCTCCATCCTTAGGTTCGATATACTTCAGCTGCATACCTCCGGCTGCCGACCTGTTATCCGAAAACATTCCAGCGAAGCTCTTTCTTGATCTTGCAAACTTTGATGAATTATGTCCAACAGTTGGAATAGTTGGAGTAGTGACAATATTATTTCCCGAACCTTCCATCACAGACAATGGCACCCCAGGACCATTTGAAACTCCAGAAGACGAGCCATTAGGATTTCCAGATTGTAGAGTCGGGTCTAGAACATGCGACACTCAAAGATCTCCCACATTTAGAGACTTCATAGTAACGATCCTTTGGATTGAGGCGTAAACTTGTTTATGGGGACTAACCTGGCTATTTCCACGCCCATGAACCCCTATACCTCCTGTCCGATCATTTGGAATTACCCCACCACATGTATCAGCCACCCCGTCACCGATTCGCACCACCACATTATCTACCCCCGGTATCTTGCATGGGAAACTCCGTTCCATCTTCCATGTTCGAATCATCCACTGGATCAATGGATTTGGACCAGTCATAAACCCATTTAATAATGGGTTCATCAAGAACACCATCGAGGGATACCCGGGATTCTGGTCGCACATAGTTTGTTGAGTCTGCCTGTTCAGTTTCTCCAGCAGTAGCAACTAGGGCCGCCATCTTAGAATCTGTCTGTTTCTTCATAGGATCTTCACTGAATTTTGCAAGAGAAACTGGGGAGTTAGGTTTCACAAAAGTCACCAAAGCAGAATTTGTAAAGTCACAGCCGGTAGTCTTAGGGGTCTTCACTTTAGAGGACTTCGATTTCTTCATATCAATGCGGGATAATCTGAGTGCAGTCCCATCATCACCAATCTTGTAACGTGTAGCATGTTTTCCCATTAATCATGGATTTAGATAATTTAAAATCCTTTGGCCAGAATAACAAAAGGAACCAGTTCCAACAATAATCCCCAAACAAGACAAGAAAAAGAAATCACTATGGAATAATCAAAGTCAAAGCAGTAGGATCAATTACAATGAAAAAGCAACGATTACAAAGAGATCAAAAGGAGAAAAATCGAGCAAATCTGGCCACGGTCGAGCAACCAAGGAAAAAGACAAAAGAGAGCTTTTTTCTTAGTGAGAGAAATTCTCTCTCTAACTCCAGCAAGCCTACAGAGAGCCTACGCTCTGTATACATTAGCATGGGATAACATCATAGGATTTCGGTCCTATTACGTTGGCCTTCGGGATCGGAGTAATGATTAACAGGGACAGTCGGGGGCATTCGTATTTCATAGAGGTGAAATTCTTGGATTTATGAAAGACGAACAACTGCGAAAGCATTTGCCAAGGATGTTTTCATTAATCAAGAACGAAAGTTGGGGGGCTCGAAGGTGATCAGATACCGTCCTAGTCTCAACCATAAACGATGCCGACCAAGGATCAGCGGATGTTGCTTTTAGGACTCCGCTGGCACCTTATGAGAAATCAAAGTTTTTGGGTTCCGGGGGGAGTATGGTCGCAAGGCTGAAACTTAAAGGAATTGACGGAAGGGCACCACCTGGAGTGGAGCCTGCGGCTTAATTTGACTCAACACGGGGAAACTTACCAGGTCCAGACATAGTAAGGAATTACGATCATTGTTGGGCTTGGCGATCTACTATAGGAAGTTTGTGCAAGGACACTCGGGAATGGTCCATTGCTTGACTGATTTACTCAAGAAAGGCAGAAGTGGGAGCGGACAAAGGCGTGCCAAAAGGTGTTTGACAGGTTGAAGGAAATTGTGTCAACGGAGCCGGTCCTTAGACTACCAGATTTTTGGAAGCCATTTGAACTTCATACGGATGCGTCGGACAAAGCTATTGGCGGGGTATTGATCCAAGAGGGACATTCGGTTGCATACAAAGGTCGAAAACTCAAGGATGCAGAACGACGGTATAGTACGCATGAGAAAGAAATGACTGCGGTGGTGCATTGTTTGGAAGTGTGGAGGCATTACTTGCTGGGTACGAAGTTCGTTGTTTGCACCGATAATGTGGCAAACACGTACTTCAGAACTCAGAAAAAGTTGACACCTAAACAGGCTCGATGATAGGAGTTTCTGGCTGACTTCGACTTTACGTAGGTTCATAAGTCGGGAGCGCAGAATAGTGTGGCCGATGTGTTGAGTAGGAAGGCAACAGTGGAGTCATTTGTGGCTGCCTTGATGATGGTCGAATCTGGGTTCATTGAGGAAATCAGGAAGCGTTCCGCAACGGATGAAGCCTACCAAAAGCTGCTTAATGAAGTACGTGATGGTGCTGTTCGTAAGTATTGGGTTGAAGATGGCTTGTTGCGAGTAAAGGGAAACAGGTTATATGTTTTTAGCGAGGGAAATCTGAGAATGATGATTTTGATGGAGTCGCATGACTCGTGATGGGCTGACATCCGGGGGTGGAACGGATGTATGCCTTACTTTGTCGAACCTATATTTGGCCAAAAATGTTGGACGATGTAGAGGCATATGTGAAGTCTTGCCTAATTTGCCAACTAGACAAGTCGGAAAAGAAGAAATAAGCGGGTTTGTTACAGCCACTTCCTATTCCTAGTAGGCCGTTGCAGTCGGTGTCAATGGACTTCATTTCCGGGTTTCCAAAGGTTGACGGCATGCGGTCGGTTTTTGTTGTTGTTGACAGGTTTTCAAAGTATGGCATGTTCATTCAAGCACCCCATGCTTGTCCGGCAGATGTTGCTGCACAACTATTTTTCAAACATGTGGTGAAGTATTTCGGGTTGCCGGAGGACGTGATTAGTGATCGTGATACTCGGTTCACGGGCAGATTTTGGACATCATTGTTTGGATTGTTGGGGTTCGAACTAAAGTTCAGCACAGCCAATCATCCTCAAACTGATGGCCAAACTGAACGACTCAATGCCTTACTTGAAGAGTACTTACGACACTATGTAAGTGCAAGTCAGCGGAATCGGTTGAAGCTTATGGATGTTGCCCAATTTTGCTATAACCTGCACCGTTCTTCATCAACCGGGAAGAGTCCGTTTGAAATTGTGTTGGGAGCGCAGCCTCAGACTCCAAATGAAGTTGCTATTCAATGAATGGGTGGAGAATGTCCAGCAGTGTACCGCTATGCTATGGATAGGCAGGAGTTGTTTGAGGAAGCCACAGAAAGGCTTACTAAGGCGCAGAATCGGATGCGGAAGTATGCCGACAAGAAGCGAAGGCCGTTGGGATTTCAAGTTGGAGAGAATGTTTTGCTGACTCCTCAAATCCCTTAAGTCGAGACTTAAGGGATTGGTGCCAAGATATGAGGGGCCATTTGGGGTGTTGAAGCGGGTTGGGACAGTAGTGTATGGGCTGAACCTACCCGAGAGGATGAAGATGCATCCTACATTTCATGTCAGTTTTTTGAAGCCTTTTCATGAAAGTCTATTGCGGGAGAAACATCAATTGAAGCGAGCTCCTCCTACCGTCTCAAAACAGTTCAAGAAGCAGATTGAGAAGATACTTGGTCATAGAACAATGGGGATGAGTAAGAAGAATTGTAGGACATATTTTCTCGTGCAATGGAAACGGGAAGGCGTGGCAGATGCTACTTGGGAACGTGATGTGACGTTGTGGCAGTTTGAAGATCAAATTAGTTCTTATTGGAATGACAATCCGATGAGGGCATCGTACTCTCCTGGTGGTGGAGAGTTTGTAAGAACTTAAGTCGGTGAGTGCGACCTTGGCATGAGCGGGCCATGTCATGGCCTTGTGTTGAGCAGTAAGGCTGCAAGGTACGGATGCACACGCGGGCTATGGCATATGGACATAGGCGTGGGCAGTGGGCTGCGAAGGACGTGGGCAATGACATAGGCTGAGCGGGATAAAACCAACGGGACCAACGGGTGGCATGGGCAATGTTCTTTGGAAAAAGCGTTGGAATGTAGGACCAAGACAGGCTGGACAGGTGGCGACATCATGTGCAGCAGGCAGTTGGCTAAGGCAAGGCTGTTGGGCAGTTGTTGGCAGTTTTAGGACAGAAAACGGCCACCATATCTGGCAGCCATGTATCCCGGCGGTTAGGAACAGTTTGCTTGTCCAAGGCAGTCATTTATAAGGCTGTTCTACCTGGTTTTAGGGAAGACCGGAGTTAGGCGTAAAGGAGGCCATTAGACATTGTTGTAATCATTTGTATTATTGAGTAATAAAAGGTTGAGCGTTTTGGCCTGTAAATATTGTGTGCATTGCTATTCCATTGTTGTGTCTTGTCATACTCGTTGTAAGTCGATAAAAAGGGAAGGCTGCTATCCTTAGGCGTAAGGCAGGCCGCATAGGTGTTATACTTGAGAAAAATTAGATAACCCTTTGACATATCAAAGATTGTTGAACCTCGGGGAGGGCTTTTTAATTTGGACCCGGGAGGCTCGATGCTGCTTTGCTACAAATATGCGACCATTGCCTACTATTGAGTGGGTCGAATTGGCGGCGGCGCCTTCTATCATGGAAACTCGAGATACGGATGTGAATCTTCTATGCAATAATTCATGGGCACCGACAGAGTCCATTCCATTGGGTCTGGGTCAAGCGCGTTTGTATCTGCAGCGACTCTATGCGGATGGACAACAGGACAGGAAAAGCTGGCTGCATGGATACAGCAACAGCAGTCAAAGATATGGATGTATATCTTGTACATACGTATATATATATATATATATATATATATATATATATATATATATATATATATATATATATAACTCCAAGCTCATAATGAACGAAAATTATTGAAGTTTCAATTGAACAATATATCAAATTTTCCATCATATATTACTTGCTTCAATACATCACTTAATAAATTATCACTTCAAAAATGACTTATCTCTTAAAGTTGAAAACTGCCGAACAAGGAGTAATTACATAAGTTATGAATTTGACATCTCTGCCATCAAATAAACCTTCGTCCATACATACATACATAGCAGCCGACCTCCCTTTCACCACCTACAAATTGTGCCATAAAGGAAGGTTTCCAGTTGACTTAGGTGGAAGAATTCCCCCTATAATTTACTTAAAAAGCTGTGTTCTCATCTTTGATTTCTTCTCTGTCGTATTTCATCTTCTCTAGTAGGAAATTCAAATAGCATTCTAATTAAATTGTTAATAGCAATTTAAGATTAATTGTCTTCTGTTTGAGTAGTTGGTTTGGGCATATATGGATCTTTTTCTCAAAAGGTTTGATTAAGGGAACTTTTTTCAGTTCTCTGAGTGTAACTATCAATGATGTTGTCTAAGAAAAGACTCTGAATTTTGTATCCTCTACTTATATAAATGAACAGTTCCATAATGAGACTATCTGAATACTTGGACATGATAGTTAAGTTAGCAAAGGTGAATTTATTAGTTTTATACAAAAATGAGCACTCATTTTCAAAAATAAAATGAATATAAGACATACGAATGTAAAAATTACCACCACAAGATCGTAATCTTTAAATACTTGCTGAAAATGGAATTTTGTGTTATATTTATCAACTCTCTGCGGTGATCGTAGTCTGGTTGTACAACACAAGGTTGTGATGTTAGTGTTCAACTTCAAGAGGCCTCTTTCCATATGACTTTCCTAAATTTTTAGGAAAGATTGATATAATATGTACTCTCTCCGTTCCCAAATAAAAAGTCAATCTTTCTTTTTTAATATGTTAACGATAATAATTTGGAAGATAAGGAGAAGATCAAATCATAACTTTCTCCTTTCTCCTTTAACTCATTGTTATTGTATCAGAGACTATAGAGGCTTAAAAGTGTACTGATTCTATTTGAAAGAGGTTTTGAATCAATTTTTTTTACTGTTTTTAAAACCCTACATATCATAAAGTGATGAAATCGGTCATCCTGTGCTACAAAGTACTATTTACTAAAGTAAATATTGATTTAAAAAATGCTCATATATATATATATATATATATATATATATATATATATATATATATATATATATATACATTGATATGAAAAGGGATTCAAAGGATATAAGATTCTTACCCATATTGAAATGCCATGAATAACAATCAGGTTATCTACCGCTTTGCATGCCACCATTATGCCAGAATCCAGGTCCACAACACTAAATACATAATCATCACAAGATTACTTCAACAAATCTAATAATATGCATGGCATGAGAGTTATGTGTGTGTGTGCGTGTGAGAGAGAGAGAGAGAGTTAGCATACCTGCAACCGGAGATGAGAGATCAGATTCAAGGGCACCGGCGGTGAATACACAAAATACATGACAGTGAGAGCGGCGGTGGGAACGAGAGATTTGACAGTTAGGGTAAATTAAGGACGCTACAGGTTTATATGTATCTGTCTGTTTTAATATTAGCACTTTAGTCCAAACGAAAACAGTAATTTCCATTAGAGGTCCTCGATTATCATATGGAGATGGAGGAAATTATTTTCTGAAGGTTTTTTCTTTTTTTTTTTATGAAAGAGATGTGGAGGGAAATATGTGGTTTTTTTTTTTTTTTCACAATGGTGAAGCTACTTCTTTTTTCTCTTATTTTTTATAAGGATGGATACTAAACTTGCCATAGAGAAATAAAAATTGAGTTAGCTATGGCTATGATTTCGATTTTTTTTTTGATATAGAGTTTTATTTTGGTAAGCATGTCCATAAGACGTCTGACGGGATTCATTCATGTTTGATAGTAATATCAGGCTCCGTTTGTTTCACGGAAAATCATTTTCAGAAAATGATTTCCGGAAAATCAAAAGATTTCATTTTCAGGTGTTTGGTAAATCTTTTGAAAATATGTCAGAAAATATTTACGGGTGTTTGGCAAACACACTGAAAATGTTACGGAAAACAATATATGAATAAATACAAAAATAAAAATATAAAATAAAGAATGTTTAGAATGTCCCTAGAAAATCAATAAGGACCATCTTTTTTTAATAAAGTCCATCTTTTTTTTAATCTCACAATTACAAATATTTTTTTTTTGATAATTGATATGAAAAAAAAACGTTTTAAAATATAAAATAGACATTGTTTAGCATGTCCCTAGAAAATGTTACAGAAAACTATATATGAATAAATACAAAAAATATATATTCTAATATTAATGCATATATTGAATATAAATAGTGTTGAACTTTAAGTAATTTTTCTTTAATAACCTTCAATTCATCATTAGTGGTGTCAAATCAATATCTATCTTTTTTCCAATCTCACAATTACAAATAATTTTTTTGATAATTGATATGGAAAAAAAAGTTTTAAAATAGAAAATTGACAATGATTAGGATGTTCCTAAATAATATAGGTGACACTAATTTTAGAAAGTAGTAAGCATTTATTAAAATTATAATTTATAAATAGTATGCACAAACTTTATTTATATTTCTAAACAATTTATTTGTTGAGTGAAATATTGTGTGTGTAAGTAAATATGTGCAATTGTGAAAAGGGGCGGAGGGTGCCCGAACATTTGGAAAATGACTTACGGAAAATGAATCCGTAAGTCATTTTAGAAAAAACCTTCATTTTCCGTTGACTCGGAAAACCTTTTACGTTGACTGCATTTTCCTAAGATTACCAAACACCGGAAAATGAGGAAAACGTTTTCCGGAAGTCATTTTCCGTGAAACAAACGGAGCCTCAGATTTCGTTTGTTTCACGGAAAATGATTTCCAGAAAATGATTTCTGAAAAATAATTTCTAGAAAATGAAAAGATTTCGTTTTCAGGTGTTTGGTAAATCTTTTGAAAATATACCGGAAAACATTTTCAGGTGTTTGGCAAACGTACGGAAAATGTTACGGAAAACAATATATGAATAAATACAAAAATATATTCTAATAGTAATGCTCGTATTGAATATAAGATAGTGATGAGATTTAAGTAATTTTCCATCGGTAACCTCAATTTATCATTAGTTGTGTCAAATCAATAAGGTCCATCTTTTTTCAATCTTAAAAATACAAATAAAAAAATTGACAATTGATATGAAAAAAAAACGTTTTAAAAAAGAAAATGAACAATATTTGGGACGTCCCTAAATAATATAGTTGACACTAATATTAGAGCGTAATGAGTATTTATTAAAATTACAATTTATAAATAGTATGCACAAATTCCATTTATATTTCTAAATATATTCATTTGTTGAGTGAATGTGTACTTGTGGAAGGGGCGGAGAGGTGCTCGAACTTTTGAAAAATGACTTACGAAAAATGAATCCGTAAGTCATTTTCCGAAAAAGAATGTTTGATCATTTTTCGTTGATTCAGAAAAGCTTTTACGTTGACTACATTTTCCTAACCTTATCAAACACCGAAAAATGAATAAAACGTTTTTCGGAAATCATTTTCTGTGAAGCAAACGGAGCCTAAGTTTTGAAGAGCATACGTAACACCTAAATCCCTAAAAGTAACATCATTTAATGTATTAAATTATCCTATTACCCTATATCACATTTAAACTCATTACCTCCCATAACATTAACTTTCTAACAAATGGCCTCTCCCATTAAAACATCCCCCCTCTCTCCTCTCTCTACCTTAGCACACTCTCTCTCTCTCTCTCTCCTTCATTCTCTGCAGTTTGACCGGCTGGTTCGGAGTAAGGCGTTTGCATCTCTCCCTTTCTAGTGTTCATTCTCCCTACTCCCTTTGGTTTTTCCCTTTCTCCCCCATCAGCCAGCGTAATCTGGAAAACATCCGCTAGGGCTTAGCGGAGCTTAATTAACCAGGACTTCCGCCAGGGCAGCGGTAGTTTCACTATGCATCTGATGCAGCGGATGTTTGGTAATATTTCCGCCAAAAAGTCAAGTTTTTATTTTAAGAAAGAACCACTAAATCAAAATGGATATTTTGAAAAACATCTACTTTTTTGTAGCGGATATTTTTCAAAACATTTGTTGTGATATAGCGAATGTTTTGTTTTTCTTTGAATATATGGTTGTTAACTTGAATATATTGGAGAGATTTTTCTTGGGGAACAGAGGGACAATAGATGACAAAGAGGGGAATCACAGTCACAGTTTAATTTCATATGCAGTGCAATGGGGCGGCGAGTCTTAGTTCAGCTGCCGACATGGTTAAACTGGAACCCATGAGAAATTAATTGGAATAAGACGGTTTTTTGTTTTGCTTCAAGTAAGAATGGTATAGTAATTTGCTAAATTAAATGGTATTACGTTTATGAAATTTGGTGTTACGTTAAGGGTCATTCGTAACACCAATGACATCAATGTACTAACAATTAATGAATTTAACAGGTTAAGTGATACATCGATCACATGTTGGGGAACTCCCAAGTTTCTATGGTAACGTAACTTGTTCGAGACGATTCTCCCATGCATAATGAGCCAAAGAAAATGAATCAATTGGAAAGGGATTTTCAATTTCCAATCAAATCCACTCTCAAAAACTACCATAGTGACTTGTAATTAGCTTAACAATAGTATTATAAGCACTTTTTATATATGGTAAACTTGTGATTGCTAGTTAGCCCCAGCAAGGAGTATTTGGAAAACAAGCAAACCTAGGAATGTGAACGTTACTTATTTGAAGAATGTTATCATGTGCCACTAGGGATTCGTCTATCCTCCCATCCACAATGATGTTTGAGATTTTCTCTCAAAAGGATTCAGCTGCTATTTGGAGCAATAACTTCACTATACCACACATCCAATCTTACCAAATAAGGCAAATATTGACTTTAGATCTAACTAGGGGGAGTCTAGATCACCTGTATCACTTGTGTGTATCATTGGTATACCACTTTTCATTTCTACCATTGTATCCCAACCATTGCATCCCAGCCATTGCATCTCAACCAATAGTTGAAATGAAAAGTGGTACACCAGTGGTACACACAAATGATACAGAAGATCTGGACTCACCTAGGGGTGAGCTTGGTCTGGTTTGCTTCAATTTTTTGGGAAAAAAAAGAAAATCGGAACCAGACCAATAGTCTGGTTCTCAAAAAATTTAGAAACTATCCAATATGTATGTGGGAACCAACACTTTGGTCCGATCCAAAACCAATCGAAGATGTAAGAGAACTATGACCAGACCAATACTATGATTTTTAACTGTTTAATACGAAGAAATAATAAAGTCTTAATTTATAAAAAGATTGAAAAACATTCAATAATAGTGCATTCATCAAACTATTGTTTAATATGTGTATTAATATTATAATATACTTTTTTGTATTTATTCATATATTGATTTCCGTAACATTTTTCGTATATTTGCCAAACATTCGAAAGTGTTTCCTGACATATTTTCAAAATATTTAACAAACACCTGAAAATGAAATCTTTTCATTTTCTAGAAATCATTTTTCGTGAAACAAACGGAGTCTTTGTCTTTTTGAGATTGAAGGGATAGCACACTATGCACAATGACACAAAAGCAAAAATAAAAAAACATAGCAATACAAATTTACAAACTAACTATTTATATTGAACAAGTAGGGTTTGTATTTTGTAAGTAATAATAATAATAATAATAATAATAATAATAATAATAATAATAATAATAATAATAATAATAATAATAATAATAATAATAATAATAATAATAATAATAATAATATATATATATATATGTGTGTGTGTGTGTGTGTATGTTATTAGAGAATAAATATTTGTAATTATTATTTAGTGGTAACTACCGTATATAGTTTATTTCCTTGTATAATTATTACCTTATTAGAACTCCTGCCTTGTATAGGTTTCGTGTACTTTCTCTTTGTGTAACTCTAATTGTAACTCCCTATAAATACGTGATTCAATTAATAGAAGGTTTATATTGTTATTCATAATTATTGTGAGTTTCTATATGGTATCAAAGCTTTGCTCCTAAAACATCCCTTCCTACCTTTGCCGCAGCTACCCATCCTCCACCTTCATGGCTTCCGACAACCAAACTCTCACCGTCCAAAATCCTGTTGATCCAAATCAAACCTTCAAACTCATTAACATCTTTCACCACAACATCACCAAACTCACCTCCACCAACTACATCGCTTGGAAACTCCAAGTTGAGGAAACCCTCATTGGCAATGACCTCTACAAGTTCGTAGATGGTTCACATCCATGTCCGCCTCCCACCATACTATCCAAGGATGTTCCTACGTCCAACCCACAATACCAACCCTGGATCCGACAAGACAAACTTCAGTTTGGCACCCTTGTTGGCTTCCTTTCTGTTCTGTTGGTTCCCTTGATGCAACAGGCCACCACTACCTGCGATGCATGGCGAACCCTTGTTCTCTTCACAGCTATACTCGCCCAACTCGCAGTCATATCAAGCAGATCAAGGACTATCTCAAGCGAGCTTCCAAGGGCACTCAGTCTATCTCCGATTACATTCAGTCTGTCTAAGGTCGTGCTGATAAGCTCATTGCTCTTGGAAAACCACTTGACCACGAGGATCTCATTGAGATCATCCTCGGGGGTTTAGATGATGACTACTGCCATATTGTTGATGTGGTCGAAGGTCGTGACACTCGTAACTAGTTCGATGAGCTTCATGAAAAACTCATCAACCGCGTCTCAAATAGTCACAAGTCGCGTCCTTCTCGCATCTTTCTTCGGCCAATCTTACTACCCCGAGGACCAACAACTAGTATACTCGGCAAATAAACAAGAATAATAAAAAGATATTATTCTCTAATATTAGCAACAAAGTAAGAGAAACCTAGTATAATTATACTATGTATTCACCTGAATTCCAAGAGATAAAAGTCAATAAAGTCTACAATGATTTATCAATCTAAAAAAAAGCTCCTTAGAGCATCACCAATAATGTGTGAATGTGGAAGAGATTAGGTGCTACCTAGGATTTATATATTTTTCAAAGAAAAAAACTTCTTCAATGCAATTGTAGAATATGAGAGCTTTGAATATGATGTGTCAATCAAATTTTTTCACATTATGGATAACATGTCAAGTTTTCACATTCTATTTGAGGGTGTGAATATATCATAGTCAACATTTTTCTTTTTAAAAACTCATTTTATTGGTTGTTCTATTTTCTTTTTTTTTTTTTTGTCAAATTTCATTTTATTGGAGGGTCCGTTTTAATTGAATATGAATGAAAAGAGAAAAAAATTTCACCTATGATTAAGGGTGTTAGTTACACACGCCCATGTAGGTCTTTAGTGATCACCATCTTACAGATCCTAATTCGTAAGATGGAGCATCGCTCTCTCATAACTCAGCCCACAACACACGATGAGACGAGTTTGAGAAATCTGTCTTACAGAAAATACACATAAATTTGTCTTTCTAAGTTTTTGTCTTCCTTAATAACCCTTACTAGCCTTTGGAAGATTTTGGCTCCTACAAAATTTCATTTTGTCAACCAATCAAAATAATATCAAATATAAATATCTATATTACAATAGAGTTCATTCTCACACATGTGCAATTGGCTAAAGCTATTTAGAGGTTGAGATTAAATTATTTTAAAAAATTTAATGGTTGGGATTCACTCTCACATTCACATGTGTGAGAGTAGTTATCTACTTTTAACTCTCTATTTTCTCACCATGTTGCAAAGTCACCCCCTATAATTAATATTATGAATAGTCACACCCTAAGATTAATCTTCTAATTAATTATTACCCCTTACAAAGCATTAACCTTACATTAATATAATCTCGCAATAGAGCTCAATTACCACTTGAAGTAATGTACCCTTGAACTGTAACATTTTTTAAAATCGCACTTTCTATTTAGACGTTGGCGTTTCAATTGACGAAATCAGATATACTGGCACCGTATCATAGGCATGGGCACGAAGATCTAGTTCCTTTCTATAAGACATCATCTTTACTATATTACAGAGAGCCCTAAACAAGTAATAATTCAATTTCGAATCAATTAACTTAAGTATGGAGTTACTTAAGTTACAAAGGCAAAACCAAATTAAATCAATCAAGATAAATCATAAATTGTATAAATCACAATTAAATCAATTCCTTTGGATTTTTAGATCCAACAGTATCGATCTATGTATATATCCACCAAAGTGATTGTGGTAGCATGCATTGGCCAAATGCAATGCTTTAGGATATGTCTATTACAATGTGCGTGTGGAAAATGAGCGGTCGTCCGGTGCTTTGGATTGAGCGACCGTTTAGTTCCGTTTTTTAGTTTTTGCTGCTTTGTTCGTTTTTTTTTTTTGTTTTTTTTTTTTGTTTTAAAGGTTTTAGAGTTTCTATTGTATCCATATAAATAGTTGTATCCCTAGAATATTTTCAAGGTAGTCTCTAATAAAATTTCAACAGTCCGTTGGTCTCAATCTTTCTCTTCTTTGTGATTGATTATATTATACTCAGTTAATTTATTTGTTAATCTTCTGTTGTACACAACATAAATAAATAATATATATATATATATATATATATATATATGACTTGTATGATGTATAGTAAATTATAATCAGAAAGAATTCACACAAATATTCAGCTACATTCAAATTGAATTATCGAACAAAAAAAAAATCAGACGAACCTTAATTATTTTTTTCGGGTTTGCCACATTTATCTTCTCAAAAGGAAAAAGAGAAAAAAAAAAATGGAGAACTTCTCATTGTTAACTTTATTTTAACAAGCATACATATATATGAACCATTTAGGAAATTTAAAGCAACGCTAATTTGCGCCTTGTTTATATGAAACCCAAAATACATTTCAAGCATTGATATAGTCACCTTGATACAACATGGCACCACTAACATGCATATAGAATGCAAATAATTAAGAGTATATTTGTCATCTATCGGCTCGGCTCAGAATTTTTTTTGCACAAGGAAGCCTTTGAACAGGATACTTATCAGTCACAATATTTTTTTAATTATTTTTTTGGTTGAGTATGTGTCATGTTTAAGGGTGTAATTGGTTCGGTTTGGTTTGGTTTATGTCAAAACCACAAACCGAACCGCCGCTTAGTGATTCCAAAATTTTCAAACCGAACCGAACCGAGTAAGACTTGGAACCGAACCGAATCGAACCACTCGGTTTGGTTTGGTTCAGTTTTGTGGTTTATATAAATTAGTTTTAACAAAATTAACCAACATTAAAAATAACAATAAAAATAAGATTTTAATTTGGAATTAACATCAAAATTAGGAAATAATCTACTAACAACAAATTATCATAATAAAACAATACAAATTCTAAAATAAACACAAACAATGGAAGAAATAATATGAGCTACCCGGCCCAATAGGCCCAAGTTAAGGATCACATGCAAGGCAAATTAATGACATCCGAGCAGGCGAGCAAGGTGTTGAGCTGTGTTAAGATGCCCGCACACAGTGGGGGCTTAACCAGCGAGCAAAGTTGAGGAGCGAGCATGATTTATTATGCTCGTCCGAGAAAGAGTTGACATTAATCGAGGACAGTTACATCCGAGCAAGAGTGTTTATTAAAGCTGAGGACGGTTATGTCCGGGAAATCCTCCAGTTGATACATTTCCATTAATGGGTTAATTATTACGCCCGTCATTGAGGGCCATGGTTATCATGGGCAGTTAATAGCAATCATGGGTAGTTAATAGCAGTTATTAACAGTTAGGCCTTCCGGTAGATATAAAAACTGGCCACAATGTGCAGAGAGGTATGCGCAATCTAATTCTCTAGCCTGAACTCTGTTGAATTGTTGACTCTCTTGTGCTAATTCATACGCCGGAGGGCCTTTGCAGGGAGTGTCCCTGCCCAGTTTACGTTTGATCATTCACATTGCAGAGTTGGGCTTTGAGGATTCAAGAGCACGTTGAAAGCCAGGTGTCACTACTAGAAAATCGATCATTAGTGACGGAAATTTCCGTCACTAAAATCAGATTTCAGCGATTTGACATCGGACGGAATAGCTCATCAGCGCCTCGCCGATCGCGTTGTCGCGAGGCCAATTTCCGTCGCTAATCAGTGACGGAAAAAAAATTCCGTCACTAATTAGTGACGGAGATTCCGTCACTTTATTCCGTCACTAAATGTCCTCCGTCACTAATTTGCTACGGAAGTTCCGTCGCTAAAAGAATTTAAAATATATATGGAATATTGTGTAGAGACGGAACATCCGTCGCTGATAAAAGTCCCTCCGTCACTAATTAGTGACGGAATCTCCGTCGCTGAATGAATTTAAAATATATATGGAATATTGTGTAGAGACGGAATATCCGTCGCTAATAAAAGACCCTCCGTCACTAATTAGTGACGGAATCTCCGTCACTGAATTTAAAAAAATTAAAAAATTAAAATAATTTTTTATATTTTAAAATTTTAATATTTTTGTACTTGATATATAAAAAAAAATTATTTTAGTGTTCATTTCAATGCATTAAATTTGAATTCAATAAATATTCAAATTATATAAAATTTAAATAACACAAAATTTTCCATTAATATCATGACAATTTTATTATTTTGGTACTATGTAAAATTCAATTGTAATTATATATTATAGCTAAATAAATTTTTATTAGTATATAAAATATGTAGTTTAATGTTATAAATTAATTTTATAAAATTAAAGTATTTAAAATTCTAACACAATTCTCATTCTAAATTTTAACAATATCATCAAACAATAGAACTAGTTTAAAAGACACTAATTCTAAGTCCATAATTCCAATTCCAAGTCTAAATTTTAACATTATTTGAAACAACCAAACTAGTTTACAAAATGAACAAAACCAAATGATGATGTTGTGTTGCCGGGAAGTGGACCGCCGGTAGTTAACTCCATTGGAGGACATTAATTTCCGTTAAGTCATAATTGTTGGAGAGGCCAATTTACAAAATGAGCAATTCAGGCGTTTAGATGTCAAAATTGCAAACTTGGAGGGAGGAGAAGGAAATTTTGTAACCCTTTATATGGTGGCAGCCTTAGGCAGATCGACCCAGACTGCTCTCCTTCTTCCCGTGATTCCTCCTCTTCTTCTCCAAATTTCTTCCATTTCTCACTCAAATCAACCACATTTCTAAGCTCTCTCTCCCTGATTCTATGAGCAAGTCGGATATCCTTGGCATGAATTGCACAAAGGTTTGTGGTCTTCAAACAATCCCATCGAGATAAGCCTCTTGGCCGCTTTTGCGAGCAGCTAGCAGAACAATGCCAGGAGCTTTGAAATCTTGTACGATTTCCCTAACCAGCCTCTGGAATGGAAGCTTACGGATCAACAACTCAGTGCTCTTCTGGTATTTCTTGATCTCCCTCAACGCCACCGTTCCTGGCCTAAATCTGTGTGGCTTCTTCACTCCTCCGGTCGTGGGGTCGATTTCTGGTGCCTTGGTTGCCACCGACCGCTTCCTTGGCGCCTTCCCACCGGTAGATTTCCTTGCCGTTCTGCTTGGTACGAGCCATCGTTCTAGAGAGATCGAGATTGTGTGTTTGTTTATTTTAGAGAGAGAGAGAGAGAGAGAGAGAGAGAGAGGAGAGAGAGAGAGCTTGGGTTGTTAGGAATAATGAATTGAATTTGGGGATTTGGTTGCTATTTAAAGTCAAGGATTTTCATAGAGCGGCAAGTTTTGAGGATTTTCAGCGGCAAGTTTTGAAGATTTTCAGCGGCAAGTTTTGAGGATTTTCATAGAGCGGCAAATTTTGGGCGTGCCAAAATTCTCAAGAAAGAAGAAACAGGACCGTTAGATTAAGGATATAATCAATGGTTGGCACGTTTTAAAGTAATTGACAAGGATTATGATCTGTTACAAGGTATGAGGAACCAATGACGAGTCTTTTTGCCTGGAACAGAGGAATTAATTAATAATGGGGTATACTTAATACAGCATCAATAAAATGCTTAATATAGCACTTTTAAAAAATATTTGATCAAAATACCATTTACATAATTTATTTTTTTTCGTTTTTTGTTTAAATTTAATTTAACAAATTTTAAATTTATAAATATTTTAAGCACAATTAATTTATTTATTAATTTGGTTACTAAACACAATTAAATTACTAATTAATTTGATTTAGTTATACTAAGTGAAAAATTATCTTTGAGTTAGATTTAAATTAAAAAAAATTAATTTGATTTGAGTTAGGTTTAAATAAAAAAACAAGTTTCTTAGGTAATTTATTTATTTATTTTAATTAAATTTAAATTAGCTAAAAATTTAATTTTTGTTTTTTA